>CAEGAE010070373.1:0-88132 GCA_903067095.1 Girardinus metallicus | reverse complement strand
ATTAGTTAACAACTAGGACTTATTTTGTTTTATTGACCTAGGGAGAATTTAGAGAGACAAATTAACCTGACAGTCATGTTTTTGTCAGGAAGATACATTTGCGGATTGAGTAGCAAAGATTACAAAAAATGAAAACAAAATTCACCAAATTTCTCAGAACATCTGTCAATGCCTAACAACTTAAAGTTGAGGTATTGTGTGATGGTGTAAGACGACATTCTCTGGAAAATTAAGACAAACATTGAGGCCATTCGCAGTTCAGAGAAATGTCTCCTGAATGATTTTCTGCAACAGACAGGGCTTTATCAGAGAGTACCTCCAGAATTTGGCAACAGTCGACATAATCGATCTGCAGTATTGACCTCAACCCCTTTGACGACTTATAGAATCAACACGGTTTTCTGCAGTATGACATCCATGCAGTTGAAAAATGCTAGTCACATTAGTTAACAACTAGGACTTATTTTGTTTTATTGACCTAGGGAGAATTTAGAGAGACAAATTAACCTGACAGTCATGTTTTTGGACTATGGAAGGAAGCCGGAGAGAACCCACAGGGAGAACATGCAACTCCGGACAGAAAGACCTCGGGCGGGAATCAAACCCTGGACCTTCAGTGCTACCAACTGCTCCACTGTGCAGCCCTACTCATGAATTAAAATGAAAAAATATAAAATTGGGACAAATACATTGTATTTTATGCAACCGACACTGATATGAAAGTACATCTGTCTTTATAATTACTAAAGGTCTATTGAATTTATTCAAAGCCAGGCCTGTTGTTGATCAGAATCATTTTACAATAGAATTGTGCAGTGATTCCCCTGTATTTATAGTATTGTGTAGAGGTGCAGGATGGAGGTAACGAGTAAGCTGCAATGGTTCATTGCAAGCAATATGTAAGCTATGGAAAAGGGCAATAAGGATCATAAATCAAGTAGGCTTTCATCAGCAGATTAATGTCCTTCAATGTCTCACTGCAGAAAAAAAACTGCTTCTTGCAGTTATTTCATGAATATATAGGGCTCTGCTGGAATTTTAGAGAAATCCAGACGCTTCAGATCTAATTTAGTTCAAATAAATCACAGAATGTTTTTTAAAGGCCTTTTGGAGATAATTGATTAGATTGACTACACTCTCACATGTATTTTGTGTGCAGGTTGACTGTATCCAATCAGCATTTGTAATTAGGTTATTGACAGAAGGATTTGAACGCTGATTGGTTGCAGATCAAAACACTCAACAGGTCCCGCCTTTTCCCGGAAGATGAGAGTCATCTGATTTTGTTAGCCAGCGTCAGAGCTAACCAGCAAAACAACTGTCCTGCCTTTAGTTTTCTTCCTTTTCATCCTCTTTCTCCGTTTTGTCGTCTCTTAACAGAGGATAAAATAACTCCTCAGGTACCTTCGAACCATGGACGAGACAAGTCCGCTTGTCTCTCCGCTCCGGGACTCTGGGGATTTCAGCTACACGGAGCCTAACAGTCCCCGAGGCGCTTTCGGGAGCACACCGGGCTCCGTGGTGCGCATCCCGGCCGGGAGTCCTGGTCGGAGCCGGGAGAGACAGCCGCTCTTGGACAGGGAGCGAGGACACGCTTCTCGGGAGCCGCACAGGAACGAGTTCCCGGAAGATCCCGAGTTCAGGGAGATCATCCGCAAGGCCGAACGAGCCATAGAGGAAGGGATATACCCAGAGAGGATCTACCAGGGCTCCAGTGGAAGCTATTTTGTCAAAGACTCTCAGGGGGTAAGAGGAGCGTCTTCACATCTACATCCCCAGGTTAAAGGTTCCCATCTGTCAGATGTGTGAGGTGTCTCCTCACACATCTGACAGAGCTTGAAGATCTCTGTAGTCCTGAAAAATATTTACATGTGTATTGGGACATAGTTGTGGTCGATTGTTGATAAAGGCCTTCCCTAACAATGCGGTGATGACTTGGCAGATGGACTACAACACATTTAAACACAACACACCCACACACACTTTTACCCAGTTAACACAGCAAAAACTAAGATGCAATACATTTAGGCCTAATATAACAGCCCCTTGACAGCATCATCTGGTAAAGAGAGTTTATTTTTTCTTCTCATATTTGCATTTATAGACAAAGAGCAGGTCCTTGCTAAAGTGTGCTCCGGTTTACTATAATAGCTAAATCCACAGAGCTTTAATATAGAGAGAATACTAACGAGAAGCTTAGTATTCAAAGACCACATTATAATACTGATGAAACAAGACCCATTCAAAAATGCCTTGTTGTCCCATTAAGCAAAATGTTGCAAAAGAAGTTATCTACTGTATTAAAGTTTCAATTTAAAAACCCTTTATTTAACCCAAAGGGAAATCAAATGTTGTTGTAACTCATGTAATCCAAATATCTTCAAAGAGTCATTGTTGATGGTGGGCAGGAAAGATCTCCAGTAGCACTCAGTCTTACAACTACTCCAAAAAGGCCTCTGACTGAAGAGTGACGCTTTATGATAGTCTCATGACTATCATGACATACTAGCGGCTCAATATTGGGGCAGCAGAGACGATATTCCACAGTAACATTTCCTGGATGACACAATCAACTGTTTGCAAGCACTGCTCATCCTTTTCTTTTGCTTTTGCTGCTCCTTTTGTTGGTCTTTACAAAACAAATCTCATTGATATATTTTACTAAAAACAAGTCTTGCTTTTTCATGGTTAAAACATTATAAAGGTAGGTTCCAGACTCCTAAAAGGCTTTAAGACACTATACTAATGCATGTTGGGACTAAGCCACCATTGCAATTTATTCTGGTATCGGTCTTTTAGGTTTAAACTAGTTTGAAACCAATCATTTGCTGGGATAGTGGGTCTGCTCTTACTTGCTTAAAAGACCTCCAACTCATTGCCGGTAGCTTCAGATAGTGTTAGTGATTGAAGAGTGATCGGTTGCACAACTTGTTTCCAAGCATTGACTGTCCATTTCTTTTTTTAACTGAAAGTTTTTCTAAACACTCGCATTAGACTTTTGTATAATCTAGAAAAAAGTATTATTTTGTTGTTCAGCAAACGGATCATGCAGCAACAAGTCGGGGTGACATTGTGATGACACTTTTGTGGTTTTGAAACTGTAAACTTTTTACCTTTGGCATATCGTGATACTGATAACAGCTTTTTAAAATGCTCTCATCATTTGAGTTTGACTATGCAGACAGATGCTAATCATTTCAGGTTCATCTGCTGGGAAAAAGTCGCGTGTCAGTGCTTGTTTAAATCCTTCTATCACATTGATCAAACACGCTGAAATGAGTAGTTTACTTAAGTTGTTCTCACAATGCAACTTCTACTTTCCATGTTTTTTTTTTCCCCCTCCATAGAAAACTGACTCTTTGATGCCCATTTGGACCAAAAATGTTGAACTTGCATGCCTTCTTTGCTGTAGCAGGAACTCAACAAATTGATGCATGGTGACTCGGATAAAAACCAAGTCACCATAGAGAAATTAGAGAGTGTTCCTCTTCAAATAAGTACTTTAAACCTTCCTGGTGGCCACCAGATTTAATGAAGGACCTTGAGCCACTCACATGCCGTGCCTTCCTAATATGTCCTCATCAATGTGTCCAATGTTGTGCAAAAGAGGGGGAAATAAAAAAAAAGAAAAAGCGGAAGTCTCTTTTTGAAGTTTACATTTAGACCCTCAGTTTCAGTTTCAGTCTATTCGATATAAAAAGAATCACAGCCTTTCATTTACCTCTCTCATTTTGAGTTGAGGCAGTTTAAAACAAAAAAAAAGGCCATTGTAGGCGAACCGTAAGAGGGTTTTGCTCTATGCAGTGACCTCCTGCCATTGACCCCCACCACTGCGCTTTCTTAAGTTAGTCACCGCTGTGCTAAGTAGTCATGTGCTACCTCTCTCTGAGGATTCTTTTGTTGTAATTGGTGAGAGTGTGTGTAATATGAGAGACATGTGATTTCTAGATTGAACTGTGAAATCACGGCACACCCCAAATCTGTCCTCTTGTCAAACTTCTTATTCTCTTATCTGTTTTTTATTTAAGGGAGCTCGTTTGGAAGTTGTTTGTAGTTTTTATTATTTGTGCACATTCCAACAGTTTTACCCACATTGAAGCTCTCTAGAGTATCTTCATAGTGTTCACCTTTTTCCCTTTTCACACTACCTTCTTTAAATGTATTTTACAAACTTATTCAGATCCATTTAGCTGTTTTCTTTTTCATTTTGTCATGTTACATTAACAAATTTAAATGCATTTGTTTTGATTTTATGCGATAGACTGAAGAAGTGCATATTTAGGAAGTAAAATCACATCCTTCTGTCTGAGTTCATGTTAAGTCAGAATGGATAGAGAACAACAATTTTCAGGTTTTGCATGCCACACTTTCCAGAAATTTCTTTTGTAAATATAATTTAAATGTAAACTTTACATTGTTGGCCTGTAACATAAAATCCCAATAAGACACATTGAAGTTTGTTGTAATGTGTAAAGACGCTGCATACCGTATTTGTTGTTTTAGCATTGATGTCTGAGATATGATAGACTCATATGTTCTCAGTTTAAACTTTTCATCTGGTACAAAATACAAGCATTTTTTTTCTCATTGTCTTTGCAGAAAATTATTGGCGTCTTCAAACCAAAAAATGAAGAACCGTACGGCCAGCTGAATCCCAAGTGGACGAAGTGGCTTCAGAAACTGTGCTGTCCTTGCTGCTTTGGCCGCGACTGTTTGGTTCTGAACCAAGGCTACCTCTCAGAGGCCGGGGCCAGCCTGGTTGATCAGAAACTGGAGCTCAACATTGTCCCCAGGACTAAGGTATCTGCACTCACACCACTGCCTACATATTTCCCCAAAAGCTTGATTTATGGCAGCTGGCAGAACCTCAGCATATCTGATACAGCAGGCCAAAAGGAGAGTTGAAAGAGCCAGAAAGCTAAGAGTTATATTTCTGTTTACGTCTGGCTGCCAAACAAAACTGGTTTTGGATGTATTATTGCACATTTATATTTATGTTGATATTTAAAATCGTTCTTCATGCATCCATGGTTTAACAATACAGAGCTGCTGTTGCTGCTTTTGTTTCAAAATTGAATTACCCTTAGCAGAAGAGGAGTTCTGGGCAGGTCCATACGGTGCCTGTACTCCATTTCCTCCACCATGCCTTTGTATTTTTTACGAGATGCAATTTATTTATTTATTTTATCTTCAGTAATTTGATCATTTTGTTCAAAGACTTTAGTTAAAAAAAATCTGCCTCCACTGTTATAAATGACCTTTCCAAACTAAAATAATCTTTTTGATTGCCTAATAAAAATCCATGTGATCTTTCACGAATAGCTTGTTGCTCCATTATTTTCCAAGTTATTTTTGTTGAATTAATAATTTGGGCTACACAATTTAAGGTAAATTTCTCTTTATAGTGCTTTATTTGTGAGACACATGGTGCTATGGCTATTTAGGCAACATGTTTTTCATTCAGCTGGCCAAACTTGAGACTTAACGTTTTATATGCTACCAAAAAAATGAAGGCTTTTAAATATTGTATCCATATGAAAGGAAGCTATAAGCAGGGTTTAACTGCACAGATAGTTTCCTAATGGCTCTATTATTTATAATCTGCCTTTAACTAGAAGTCTAATACCTCCCGAAAAGTTGTCAAGAAATGTCATAAAAGCCTGAAACACTTTTTTCAGTTACAGTCATCATTGTCATTTCAGGTGGTGTATTTGGCAAGTGAAACATTCAACTACAGTGCCATAGACAGGGTCAAGTCTCGAGGGAAAAGGCTGGCTCTGGAGAAGGTGCCCAAAGTTGGTCAGCGCTTCCACCGTATTGGACTGCCACCTAAGGTAAAATTTGTAATTATTATAGAAATATTTTTTGTGAGGTTTTCACATTTTAAAAGTCTTCAAAGTCACTACATGCCTATTTTTAAGTGAATTGTATAAATATTTTAGTTATTTACATCTATTGCTCCAATGTAAAGATTTTCTGCAAGCTGGATTTTAATAAGCTCAAATTCAAATGGCATTTTAGATGCATTGATAATAAAAGCATAACTGCAGGTTATTGCTTATCACTATTAAGAGTTGGTCACATGACTGCCAGAAATAGTCTTCAGTAAAACCTGTTCTTCAACTTTTCAAACGGTTATCTACAAGGAAACAAACAAAAAAAACAAACAAAAGAAAACATGACTGCAAATGCAAAACAGAAAGAGGGACACAAGGCAGAATTGGATTTTAATATTTAGTAAGGTAATGAGATCTACTGTACATCTGGAGGCTGCGCATAATTGGCTAATTTGCTTTTCCCAGTGCTTTTATTTTCATCATATTTTAAGTATGACAAAAAATTGAAACTAAATTAATACCTCTGGATTTTGATCAGAAAGTGACGTTACCAAAATATGCCTGAACTGTCGTCTGATATGCATAGTTGAGAAAAAAAATGTCCCACCCACACGTGTCAAGATTTATTTATTTTTTTCTCTCTCTAAACTTGAACAGGTCGGGTCCTTCCAAATGTTTGTTGACGGATACAAGGATGCAGATTTCTGGCTGCGGAGGTTTGAGGCGGAGCCTTTGCCGGAAAACACAAACCGGCAGCTACAGCTGCAGTTTGAACGCCTCGTGGTCCTCGACTACATCATCAGGAACACGGGTAATTGTGCTCAAAACATAGATCTTCAAGTTCCGCTATTTATTGGAATGTAGTTATTGGATCAGATTTTATTAGAATCTCAACCATGTTGCTTCTTTTGAGATGTCACTTCTGAATACAGCTTTTGGCCTTTTTAAAAATCTAGATAGAGGAAATGATAACTGGCTGCTGAAATACGACTGTCCCATGGACTCTGGTGGTAACAGGGTAAGGACTAACACACGCACACAGATATACTTGTACCTCTATCGCTTTGAAGACCTTGCATTGACTTTCATTTATTTTAGTAACTGCATTTATGCCCATCCTAAATCTCTTACCTTAACCAATACCACTGTATTCTGACCCTAACCTTACCAATACTGAACTCACACTGTACCTCTAAACCCAACTATAAAAGCTCAGTACAATGGGGGGGAAAAAAGTGAGGACTAGAGAAATGTCCTCACTTCCCAAAAAAGATTTCCCTTCGTTTTTTAAATGCATTTTTCAGTTCTCTATATTTAGTATGCTCAATTGCGCGCACGCACACACACGCTCAAAAATATTTGGGATCAGCAGTTCCATTTTGACTTGTTCTTCCAGTAAAAGTGACATAAGTAAATACCTGTTTGCCATCGTTTTCTTAACTATAATGTACAGTCGGTTATCTTTTCATTGATAAATTCAAGAATAAATGCACCTGTGGTAAATGTTGAAGTTTTACTCTTTGGAAGTAAGAAACTTAAATTTTTCACCTACTGTTGTTGACTTCCAGCTCCTTTAGGGAGTAAGTATTATAAGAAAGAAGTATTTTTATAAAAACCTATGACATGTTTGTGTGTTTTTTGACATTTTAAAAACACACAGACAAATGCTGCTATCTATTCATCAATCTTCATGGAAGCACTTTAACAGGAATATAATTTTGTGATTGGGCTGTAAATGTCGCTGGCTCCTCAGAACCTAAGCCAGCTCTACATTGACCCATGGCTAACTGAAAGACCTGATCTTACTAATTTGTCTTTTGCTTCCTACAGTGGCAGATCAAAGTGCACATTTTGTGCTGTGTTTATGCTGAATGTTTGCATTTTCCCCCTCCAGGACACAGATTGGGTTGTAGTCAAGGAACCCGTCATCAAGTTGGCAGCTATAGACAACGGCCTTGCCTTTCCACTCAAACACCCCGACTCCTGGAGAGCTTGTAAGAAACTCTACGCTTACCAGTAGACTGATGTATCATACAAATGTATTCTAAAAAGTCTATTTGGTGCATTTATCATTTTTCTGTTGAAATATACTCGTTGTTTTGGTGACATAGCAGCAGACTATCAGTGTTAGTGATTATATTGTTTTAAGACACTGTTAAGAAACGGCTTTACTGTTTGATTTGCAGACCCGTTCTACTGGGCATGGCTGTCCCAAGCCAAAGTGGCTTTCTCCATGGAAATCAAAGAGTTGGTGCTTCCCAAACTATCTGATCCAAACTTCATCAAAGACCTGGAAGAGGACCTTTATGAACTATTTAAGGCAAGAAAAGCCTCAGCATTGACCTAAATTGTAGCTACAAAGCAAAGTAGGAATCGGTGGTTGACATAGAAGGTGGCTAGTTTACGTGAAGGTAACAAACATGCACATATTGACTTTTTGTTGCAGAAAGATCCGGGCTTTGACAGGGGACAGTTTCACAAGCAAGTATCTGTCATGAGGGGGCAGGTGAGTTCTCTCTTCTCTTTCCTGTGATTGCTCTAAAATCTAAAATTGAAACCTCACCTATGTTGTTTTTAGGGATGTTTAAGTTTAATCTAAAATAAATGTTTTTGCTTTGTCATATTCCTATCATTCCATCTTCAGATCTTAAACCTATGCCAAGCACTGAAAGACGGTAAATCGCCGCTCCAGTTGGTCCAGATGCCCCCAGTTATTGTTGAAACAGCGAGAGCACCTCAGAGAGCAAACAGTGAATCCTACACACAGAGTTTCCAGAGCAGAAGACCCTTCTTCACCTGGTGGTAGTGCAGAAGAAAAGCAGCAGCAGCAGATTGTTGCACTGACGGAGCCTCTGTGCACGGGTGGAGGAGAAAACAGATTTTTGTTTTGGGAAGAAAAATAGGTCCTACCACCTCTCCTCTCCTGGTTTCGTTTTCTTTTTTTTTTTTCTTTTTTTGCTGCAGATGGAAAGTTATTGGATGCAGGAATGAGGCCAAAAGAAGAGGGATTTCCCAGAATATCTTCCCTGTTTGCATCCGTGCCTTGTGTGAATATGATTGAGGAAGGTTCTGTGCAATGACATTTCTCTGCACTCATGGGTGCATGTTATGGTTGCTCACACACCCACTTACACACCACTCAGAACCCTTGTGTTCATTTGTGTGTGTTTTTTTTTGTGAACAAGAGGTGTTTTGCATTCCATTTGTTTTTCTTTCGTTTTGTTTTCCTCACATGTCTCAACAACTGTGCCGATTTCCTCTCCCACGCTGGCAACAGCAGTGCCAATACATTTGCTTTTCGTCAACTATGAGGTTAACTGTCACACACTTAGGAAGAGGGGCACTAAAGCGGTTTGTATTTCTATACGTTGACCATGTGAACTGGATTCACGATGAGCATCGTTTCTAAGGTAATCAAAATCTACGTCTAAGCCGTCATAGGTGACATTACAAAATGAAGGTACGTAAATTTAAAGAGATTGAATAAGATAGGAGCCATGTCATTTGTTTGCCTAATTAGTTTTTTCTGAAAATTAATTAAAAAAGAGCAAAGTTCTGCTTCTGTAATCAAACAGGTGGGTGGTTTGTACCCGCCCCTGTGACGATTCCCTGGAAATTTGTGGCTCTTGGGGTCGACCCAAGTAAACGAGAAGTAACATACTGCTGAACTGACATGAATTGTTTTGTCACACTGCACTGTATAATTTGTATGTAATATTTAATGACAGATTATAACTGAAATATATTCAATTAATACTGATTTGTGTTCTTTTGCATTCTTTCCGTCTGAACTGGGAGAGCCAGTTCTTGTCTGAAAATAACATCCTCAATAAAAACATTTTGTCGAAGGCGGGTGAAAATATTTTCAAGCATTAAAGCGCCATATAGGTTCAGACCGTTTTACCCTAGCAGCTAGTCTGAATTTCCAGGCCTGAAGTTTACTTTTACCATTATAAAACAATCCAGTCTCAACATCAGTGATTTACGTAAATACTTCTTTTATGATATGTTCCACTTGCTGACTTGATAGTCATCAGATCCTGTATTAATGGCCTCTTAACCCAAAAATGAAGACTTCCTAAAAGTTCTGTTAGTAAATCGCTTACATTTTTTTTTGTCTATCAATGAATTTCTTTTAGTTGTGGCTGCTCTCCCAAGCTGGGAACGGACTGGGTCTCCTCGGCACCAACTCTTCTAATTTTAAGAACATGCTCAGAGAGTTAACTATTGTAAGAAAGACTGTCACTGTGTAAAGGCATTTAACAAACCCTGCAAAATCCCTTTAACTGATGAAACTACTTGGTTAAAACTGAAAGCAGCCCAACCTTATAACAATTTGACCTGTATTTTCTTTTTTTTTTTTTTTTAAACCATCTCATTTTATGCCTTATGTTTTACTCTCTACTGTGAACAGGCTCTCATCTGATCATGTCGCTGTTTTAAATGAAATGCCAAAAGTACAATACACTATCAGGACCACTTGCACCCCATAGACCTGCAACAGCAAGCTTTTTAAGCGTGAAAGTCATCACACAAATAATCATTTGTTTGCCCAATAAATTTTAGGATGCTTGTTTCACACAGAAACACTGGAGAAACGTTTCACTTTTGCTTTCCATCAATAGATTTAACCAATGCAAGTTTTGCTTTTTGAAGTGTAAAAAAGCACCGTCTTATCCATATGACATATTCTGAAACTTTGTGACTCCACCTTATTGCTGGCAGTGTTGTTTTAGAACTGATTGTGTCTGTTAATCCAGAATGCAACAAAAAACTGCAGGGAATGTTTCTATTGATGAAGCTTTTTTTTTTTTTTTTAAATGACTGCTTTACATTTCTTGTGTGTGAGAGCACTCATGCAAAATCAGAAGCCATTATTGACTGAAATTTTTGTAATATTTTAACTCCATCCTGAAAGGACATAAGAGTTTTACATCTTTACAAGCTCAAATGTTTAAAAAAAAAAAAAGGAAGTATGATTACTATACAACGCATTTGTCTAAAAAGAAATTCCACATGCAACTAAATACAGTTGTGGAATACTATTATCGTTCCACACAACCTCTTTTGAACACATAGTTTGACACGATGGTGCACCTAATCTGTTTTTAGCAGATACAACAACACAGAAGAGATTTTCCTGTAGTAACACACTCGGTGCTTATCCAGGTAGTAATTTTGGCCAGAGCTGAAAACAACACATTTTCATCAATGCAGAACCAGGGTTTTTACTCATTACTGTCCTTCCGTCTTCTACAAGTAGGCATTGTTTTCAGTGGAGGATGCGGTGAAGGTAGCGTTCAGAGTCTCTGGCGCTCTCCATCCTAATCCCCAACCTCCATGATGATGGCTTGAAGGGATTTTGATTTCCTGTAATGTCTTCCTCAGCTGGCAATTTAAATGTCTCCAGACTTCCTGAATGATCAGCGTTATCTTCGACAGAGTAGACGGCTAATGGCTCCTCAACCCTGAAGACAGAAAGGCAACAGTAAGTTTATCTGACCACCATGAAATCCTCAAACACCAATAATTAAAGAAAGAACAGTCATAAATCACAAATGCAACAAATAGCTTTTATGTTTGAACATTTTCTAATCTGGGTTCTTCCCTATGAAAGAACAGCAAATGCAGATCTCTCAAACTATTTTTTGATAGAACTATGTTTAATGCTCTTATTAACACTTTGTTTATTCACACACAGCTCCAATAATTTGTCAACAAGAATCAGGTTTTCAACAGTTTGAAAACCTGATTTCAGATAAATCAAGTCACATTTTGTTTTATAACCTATTTCAGCAACCAAGCAATTCAAAGTGCTTCACACTGAAAACATGAAACAACAAACAGCACGACACATTACATTGCTGTGGCAGTAAGATCCCACAGTTGCTATTTTGAATAAGTTAGGGACACTATTGTCACATATTTCTAATGGCCCTCAGCAAGACTTTCTAATGAAATCTCCTGATTTGCATTCCTTTGTCTTATCACCCTTCTGAATCAAGGTTTGTCTAGTTATTAGAGTTTTAGGAAAATTAAACCGCCACATACTTTTAACAATGTGTGATTCTTCATTACTAGCCAGAGAAGGCCAGCTTTATTGCAGTGAGGAATGTGAAACATGAAGTATGAGGCGTCTTTGTGAAAAGGTTTATATGCAGATCAGAACTCAGGCTTGCAAGGTCAGTGTTGGTATGTCAGGTCCTTGATATTAAACACACCTTTCAAGATACAAACTCAGAATCCTACTATCAGATGTTTTCACATACCTCAGATACCCTGAAGTTCTGAGCCACTTGTGTTCACTGCGTCCTTCCGCTCTTATTCCAGTCTTATTCCTGGCTCGTACTCTCAGCCCCACCAAGGCCTGGGCCAGGCCCACTTCGTCTTCTACCTGCTCCTCTTCACTCTGCTTTCCCTCCTCCACTCCTTCTGGATTTGCTTCCATGTCCTGCCACACCAGCTTTGCCCGATGCTCCGCATTTCTGTCACCCGCCGTTCTGAACAGCCTGTGCAGCTGATGCAGGTTCACCCCTGAGAAGATGTTGGAACAGCCCGACTTCCTACTGCGTCGACTGGAAGGTTTCCACTCCGCAGGCAGACCATCCTGAGTGGAGCTGACTTCTAAAGCCTCTGCCATATTATTATTATGTCAGACAGCTTAGTTGTTTTGGGGTTTTTTTTGTCCTGCACAAGAATCAAAAAAGGTAACCTTGAAAAAATGACTGGAAGATAAAATAATTGAAAAGAGGGGGGAAATCTAAGAAAAGAAGGCAAGCTGTTCAAACTAAATAGAAGAGACTTCATCTGGAAACTTCCTGCCACAGCAGACAAAAGTCACTATATTCTATTATTAACACAGTTAAGCCAACAAATATCTATACCTCTACTGGATTAGGCCAAAAATAGTCTTCTGGCCTCAAGGACTTATGATCAAATATATAAATTGTCAAAAACAAACAAACATTGGAAACAGGCAAAAAGCTGGTCAGCACATAAAACAAGGGATTGATTGCTATTAAGCAAATTAAGATTTTTACATTGATTATTGCAAGAGTTTTAATAATTTTGAGACATTATTTTAATACAGAGTAAATAGAGTTAGATGAATTGTCTATTTTCTAATTTAACATTTTACATGAAGTTTTATTATCTTTTGAGAGATGTTTGTGTCTTATAAGAAGCAAGCTTCTTGGCTTAAATATAAGTGTGAATACTTTTGGATTTACCTATACGTGTTGAGTCCTAAGAAAAATGCCAAATCTGCACAGTGAAAACCTATCAATAATTTATCATTTGGTAACAAATTCCACAAACAAATAAATCACTCTGCTTAATTTTGCATGTCTGCAGCAATGCATGCATGTCCTGAAGGCTCCCACATTAAGAGAGCTCATGTTTTTTGTTGATTGAATACATCCTTACATCCATCCATCCATTTTCTAACACCCTTGTCCCTAGTGGGGTCAGGAGGGCTGCTGGTGCCTATCTCCAGCTAACGTCCAGGGTGTACCTGTCCAAGTCGCCAGTCTGTTGCAGTTGATTGAATACAGTTTTCAGTAAATTACGAAAAATCTAAACTTTATAGAACTAGTCATTCCTTGTCTGCAAATTTAGGCCATCTTGCTATTCTCGGAGAAAATGTTTGGATAGAAAACGATTGTATTGATCAATTTTGCTTCAGATTTTAGATGCCGATCAGATTAATGAATAATTATCTTTCTTCAAAATATAAAAGAACGTATTAATTACTGACAATATTTTCTCACAGTATTTTTATGAGGTAGTCCAGAGGTTCTTTCATTTACCAATCAAATGACACTCGGCAAAAACTTTTTTCTAAACCGAGAAATAATGTTGCTTACTCTGAGAAGTTCTTTTGCAAAAACAAATGCAGCGTGGTCCAATCATAATGCTTACCTTGGGCTCTGTGGATTGAATGAGACGGTCTGACTCTACACTACAGTCAGGCACTGACAACCTAATTACTGAACCAGCATCTAGACTGCAGCCTTCACCACCACCTAATGCTGAGCTGACCCAGTTCTAACGACAGTGTCAGAGGCAAATAGAGCCGAGGGCGAAGGAATAAGCAAAGAGTAATCCAGCAATGACGTCAAGCCCAAGGCGGTCACCTCAGCGTCAGTCTGTAAACAAAGAAGGAGAAAGAATTTAACTACCAGGATAAGAATGTGTAGAAATATCAAGGCTGAGTGGGATTATGTGGAGAAGTTACCTCAGAAAAATGAGGAGAAAGCACAAGTAACGATTCTGTTGTTTGAATATTGAACTACACATCCGTTTCCTACAGCTGTAGATATGTGCCGTAACTCATGACCGTCTGAAGTTGAAAGCCCCCTGCCATCACTCTAATCTTTAGCTCCCTCCACTGATTGTCTATCAGATTCAGGTCTGGACTTTGGCTGGGCCACGCCAACATGTTAATATTACATCAGTGAGCTAAGTTAAAAACTGTGTTGGTAAAATTAAACAATTGCTTTCAACTTAAATCCGTCAGGAGTATGAACAATTTAGGGCTTAATTTTATGTTGCACTTTGTTTCTTTTTGTTTGCTGTATCGTGGAATACGTGATTATACAAGAGGTTTTCCTTGACTGTGCAAGCAAAGCATGCTTGACAATAAAAAGCCTTTCACTTCTCACTTTTGAGCCGTTATTTAGCAAGGAGGCCATTCAAGCAGTTCTTTCAAAATTAGACTTTGAGGCATTTTTTATTCCTTGAGTGTCTTTTTAAATCTAAAAGTCCAGTTTTTTAATTAGATGCCTGAATGTTACTTTATAGGTCAATGTGCAAATCATCATTGGGGACTAGACCTAATCTTGGATGGGGAAGATCCCAAAAATGACTTCCAAGAGTGGACTCAAATGCATTTTACTGGCACAAGATGAATGCTTAGCAGGCCAATTGCTGATTTCTTTCTTTTTTTTTTTTTAAGTGTGTTGAGTGACATGAGATTTGATGTTTTTCCAATCTGTTTTTAGTTGGATGGATATTAAAAGCACTGGGTAGAGTAAACAAACAGGAAACAACTTTGGGACTAAGTAGTCCAAGTTGTCTAGTAGCTCAATTAGAAAAGCTGGAACACACAGAGGTTCACCAAGAGAAAACAGGATCAACAAAACAGTAATCCAATTGAGAATTAAAGGCACAGCAAGAGATATATAATACCACTACGACAGACAGGACAATTAGATTAAGACTAGCCTTGACTAGGTCAAGAGAAAATTACTAATTGGTGAACTAAATGTAAAAATGGTTCAAATTAACTGCAGTAACCAGATCTGCTTCTTAAATATTTCTCAACTGTCTCTTCAGTAGAGGAAAATTCTTCAAAACCAGCAGTAAACAGGAGATAGCAGCAAAATGATTAGCCTCATTTGATGCAACATTTGCTTTATTGATTGTAAAGCCTATTCAGTGGGTTCTACAAACAGGTTTTTCAAAAATATCGTTAAAGTTATAAAATTCTCTGATTTCATGGTGTGTAATTTTCCTTGTGACACCTGAACGCAACGTCAATCATCCAGCAGGTGTGTGAGTGTAATATAAGCTTGTGTGGCTCCTTTCCAGTAAATTTGTAATACTTCATTTTTATTTTGGAGAGTTTTCAAAAACGGAATATGAGTAAACTTTTTGTCGGACTGGTGAAATCTCGACGGATTCAACTTTCCAGAATGTGTGTTCAGCAAAGAGCAACTTGCAACCGCGATAAACCACCCAAAGATAAAATAGGCGGTGTGGTAAGTTCAAAGCACCAAAATAGACTTTTTTGATGTGTTTTGTTAGAAAATTAGACTGTTTCTTGTTTGACTTATTTCATTTTTGTTTATTTGTCTAAAGGAGTCTATGTTTGTCCTTACTGTGATGTTTGTGACCATCCTCGGGCCTTCGGGTTGGATTCTATCAAACTTGGACCACTACAAAGGCCGACAGTAATGGCGGACATGCCGGAGAGCCATTGTGGTGTACTTGCTGTTGCATATGGGATTTGAATATTGTTGGATACTGCAATAAAGTCTAGTATTGTGATGGGTGTGCAGGTTATTTGTGGATAAAGTTGTAGTTTAGCACGCCCACCATTAGGTGTCGCAATGTGTGGGAGATACAAGAATCCCAACCTCATTTTTTTTCTGAGAGCGACTGAAATTCCATACATATCGCATTGTGCGGAAGTGGAGTTTCAGTTTACAAACCAGCAGCATAGTTAGGTCAGTCAACGAAAAATATTACAAAAATTGAATGCGCCATGAAACCGCAGCTGTCCGGGGCGCAAAGGCGAGCGTTTACGCCTTCATTATGCGGATCTGAGGCTGTGCGGTCAATTCAAGAGGAGCTTGTTGCTGCGATACACGGAGCTCTGGAAGTGGCCGTGGAGATCGCAGTCCGGGAGGTGCGAACGCTCGTAGGTCAGGCGACAAGCGACATGTATGTAGAGCTGCGGAGGGAAAATGAATCCCTGAAAGAGAAGCTGCAGCGGGCAGAAGAGATGCTGGCTGAATGTGAGCGGCTCGGGGATAATGACAGTGGCGTTATGCGAAGAGGCGAGGCGCCCCACCCTACTCCCTGCGGTCTAAACACGAATGCTACAACAGAAAGCACCGAGATCAGGAGTGAGTCTGCAGGTCACGGCAGCCCTGGCCCGGATGTTCGAGGTGAATATATGAACAGACGTGAGGAGCTACTCGCCGATGTAGCCTCAGAACAAGAAAAGGATCATAATAAAGGTAGGGCAACATGTCTGTGTGCACATAGGTGTTATGTTTCATTTACACCACATTGCTGACAGTATTCGTTTACCCTCACACACGAACATTATTAAAGGTTTATATCAGTTCATCCTGTGCCTATTTAGCTTCAACTCTAAGAAAACTTTCTATAATGTTTGGGGGACCATTCTTAGAAATGCTCATTCGTGGAGTCAGATGCTGATGTTGGACTACAAAAATTGGTTTGCAGTCTTCTTCCTAATCCATCCCAGTCATGTTTCATTGAGTAGAGGTCAGGACTCTGCAGGCCGGTCATGTTCCTCCACACCAAACTTGCTCATTTGTTTCTTTATACACTCTGCTTTGTGTACTGGTGCAGTCATGTTTGAACAGGAAGGAGCCGTTCCTAAAATGTTCAGCAAAATGCAGATGGTGAATAAAAAACTTTAAAAAAAATAAAAAAAAAAAAGGCCATGCATGTTTGTATTACATTCAATGTCATTACAACAAAACAATCTATTGAACATTTTTCTATTTTTACACTTTGCTTCATTTTTTTTCATAGATCCCACTGAGATCACATCTCAGATGACTGCATTGAAAAACGAAGGTGTGATAACATGTCGAAACCCACGAGCTCCAGAGTCGGCACCACCTCTCAGCACTGTCATCAAATCTACAATGGAGCAAGTTATCGTAAAGCAGGAGAGACTGGAAGAGCAAAGGAGTGGGGCGTCCTGCTGTTTGGAATTAATTAAAGAGGAAAACTTAAGCATGGAGGGCATCGGGTGGCCACCAGAGGAGACGGATATTCAGAGTCAAGATCCAGAAACTTGTCTTCTCGGTGCAAGGGTAAATCAAGGTAAGAGGCAAACCAGATGAGCTCAAAGTTGAAGAATTCTGCTGGAGCATTTCTGTTTAAGGTTTTAAATGTTTGGTCCATTGGTCAACAAGAGACATTTTGCCCTCTCTATCCAGTTAAAAAAAAACTTGACTCTTTCATGTTAAAAAAAGCAAAAAAAAAGAAATAAATAAATTTGTGACAAACAAAACGTTTAAATTTTTTATCATGAAATTATGGTTTTATCTGATTTATTTTCATTCCCTCAGCTTGTCCTCCGGACATGAGCAGCAGCCTGCCTTCAGCCTCCGATCTTCAGTCTGTCTCCCCAGAGTTTCCAAACATCTTCCACCTGGCAGAACAAGCTTCCGTATCACAAGTTCATCCACAGGTCCACAGATTCCACATCGAGGCAGGCCGCAGCGTCTCCACCGTTCCTACGTGCAAGTTCTGCGGTCAGACCTTCCCCCTGCCCAGCCTGCTGCGGCGGCACTACGGCCAGTGCCGGCAGAGGCTCCAGCAGCGCTGTCTGCCGCCCGTAGCGGGGGGTGCTCGAACCAGGCTGCAGCTGTACCCCCCGGGCTGCAGCCCCTTCCGCTGCACCGTGTGCAGCAGAGAGTTCAACCGCTTGGAGAACCTGAAGACCCACCTGCGCATCCACACCGGAGAGAGGCCGTACACCTGCTCTGTGTGTCTCAAGTGTTTCCGCCACTCAGGAGCGCTCACCCGGCATTTCCGCATCCACACCGGGGAGAAGCCGTACGTCTGCGGGCATTGCGGGAAGTCGTTCAGGAACTGTGGTGGGCTCAAATTTCACCAGCGCTCTCACAGCGATCACAAGC
Organism: Girardinus metallicus; assembly: GCA_903067095.1. Lineage (NCBI taxonomy): Eukaryota > Metazoa > Chordata > Actinopteri > Cyprinodontiformes > Poeciliidae > Girardinus > Girardinus metallicus. The sequence goes on along the minus strand of CAEGAE010070373.1, from coordinate 69,885 downwards.
AGTAGATTTAGAGTGTTAACTCCTTTATTGCATTAAATTATAAGCATATTCATCTAAAGCAGATGATTCAAAATATCAGTTTGTCAGCAGTCTTCCCCAGGATTGATTTTGGCTATAAATTTCCAATATCATAACTTTTTTTTTATTTATTTATTTTAGAAAAGAACGATTAATTAGCTCTAAGTCAAAACCTGTAAAGAGTCGATACAATACGCAAGTGTCACATTTTGAAAAGAAATACTACATCAGGGGTTTCCATTGCATTTTTAATTTATTGAAATGCTCTGATGCTTTAAGGGTAAATATTTTTATACATGGTTTTCACAGGGTCTTCTTTTAAAATGTTTCCTTGACAAAGTGTTTCACAAATTAGCCTTTTTAATTACGTGGTGGAGTTATAATGTCTGAGTCAGCATTTAATAAAACCTTCAAACGGTGGAATGTATTAGATTAACTTATATCAATAGCGGTATACCGGTATGGTTTATTGTGAAAATGACAATGGTAGTGCATAATGACATTTTATGTTTTTTGTGGGGCCTTCTGATTTCATTCAAAGTGCTGTTTTTTGTCATTCTATTTTTAGTATTTAAATAAAATCGCTGTATGAACCAGTTTGAGCTGGTATTGTTGACTTGTGTGCTTATTTACGATACCAGTAGAGGGCGACAAAGATCATTTCTCCCTCTCAACTCATGCTGAGTAATCACAAAAATAAAATAATATTTAATACCAACATACAAATACATTCAGAACAAAGCAATTACCGTGTGTCAAAAACGTTCCAAAAACTTGCCATTTAATTTCATCTGACAATAACCCAAACTATCAGCTCTTCAAAGATCCACATCACTATTCAATCAGGCAGGTCATGTTTAGAAAAACATCACAACTTCCTTGTAAAATGTGACATCTCTCCAACTGAAAATTATTTTAATCAGACAATCATGCATTGTCAGAAACGTTCTGCCTGTTGGCGTAACTGCTTGATAAGATGCTTGCTTATCAAGCAAACCTCACCTGGCATTTCCAAATGATCTTTTTGATCTTTCTCTCTCTGTTTATTTGCATCAATTTTTCTTGATGAGCTCTAGAGAAAAAGCAGCTGTAACAAGTGACAGAAAGTGCTCTACTCACTTCCCATCTTAGCTAATACTGAACTGATAAGGGCTCAAAAAGACGCAACTTCCTTTTTCAACAACTGCATACACTTCCTCTGTCTCATTGCACAACAGGAGTAGCATTCAGCACTCCTCCCTTTTCTTCACAGTGGCTTCTAATAACTTAGGGGCGAGAAAATCATACAGGTTACAATATTCACACATGAATACAAAATGTTTAACATTCCATTAATGAACAAAAAGCTGACAGAAGTAAGCTTTTAGCTGTGTTGGTCATTATCCTGTTGGATGACCCATGCGATAAAAATTTATGACAATAGGCAGCACTTAACCTTCTAGAATGGCCTTGACCTTGAAAAGTAAGCTTAAATGCCATGTCCATACAAGAATGCCAGCCAGCACAAGTGAACTCTACCAATTTAGACAATAAAATGAGTATTAAGCTGGAAGTTTGTCATATTTTCTTTGCAACTTGCCACACATCATTTATTCAAATGTTGATTTGTGAGGCTCTGTTTGTGTGCATTGGTGGGGTCAATATAGGTACAGCTAAGTTTCCTGGCAGATTTAGATGTAAGGGTAATAATGTCTTATTGAACCAACATTTTTCTTTTCTGAAATTACTTATGACTTAATGGTTAGAATGTAAATAAAAGGGTGTTTTTTATTCTATCTATCTATCTATCTATCTATCTATCTATCTATCTATCTATCTATCTATCTATCTATCTATCTATCTGTGTTGAAATTTATAATTTTGCTCTGTGATCGACTCTTCTGTACTGATGAGCCTGTTTTCTGCTATCGACTATTCATCCTGGATTAGAATGGGAAGCGAACGTTCTCCGAACAACACCGAGCTAACAAAGATAGCCGCTTCCATTAACTAACCGAAAACCGGCGGCTTTTGCCGTCTTTTCCCCTCTGTGGCAGTTTTAATGAGCCAGCCTGTTGGGACGGACTGTCTGCAGTCATGGTACCGGAGCTGGTCGAGTTTGGAGGCTCTTCCTCCCTCCCCGGTCTCATGATGTCGGTGGGTTTCGTTAGTTTCGCCTGAGCTCCGCTCTCTTCTCCTCTGCAGCTGCTGTTGCTGCTCCTGGACTCTCTCTGCTCACAGTGAGTTATTATCTACTCCGACCTCATATTTGAACTTATGTGAAACATGAAATGCTCCCACATTCGTGTTATTACGTAGTGTTCCGTCCTCTCCATTCAGAGTTTGTCATGTTTTGACCATATCTCTCTCGGGCCACAGCAGCTACTAGCATCAATTGTTTGAGCTGCCTGTTCATTCTGTTGTAAGTATTCGTGTTTTCAAAGGAGACGGCTGCTCAAGCAGGTTTTTAAAGGTTACACCAGTTCTATCTTATCGGCAGCCACTTCCACTGTTTGTCATGTGCATTGCCTTTCAAAGTACTTATACCCCTTCGCCTTTTCACACCTAATGTCACGTTTCTTGATTGTGATTGACCAGAACTAGATAGTGAATATGTTAAAATTTAAGTCCTTTTTTAAAAGTTTTAAGTCTGCGAAGTGTGACCTGTTTTTGTTTATTCATCCACTAAAGAGTAATCCCTTTCTGCAAAATCAGCTGCAAGTTGTAGGTAGTTATTTTGTTTTTTTTATATCAGCTTTGAACATCTGACCTTTGTTTTGGTAGTTCTTTAAAATAATAACTCTAATCTTATCACAGATTCTCACTTGGAAGTCTCACAGACTTTGACTAGGTCATTCTAACATATGCTTTAATCCTAGTTATTTAATTTTTAACCCCTGGCTGAATGTCATGCTGCCTGAAGCCAAGCCTCTGCCTCAGTCTGGAATCTTTTGTAGCAATCTAAACTACTTTCAACCTTTGACCTTATTCCCTGTACCTGCAAACCACACACAGCATTTTACAATCAAAAAGTTTAATTCTGCTCTCACCTGAATAAAGCGTCACATTCTTCTCACATTTGTGGTGTTGTAAAAACCAAAATGCCGTGATTTTTTTTTTTTTTTTTTAACCTTACTCAATCATAAATGAACAATTTAATTAAACAATGTAATCAGATTACATTGCAGGAACGAGATCATTGATCTAGAACTTAACCAGATGTTAGTTCAAGTTACTTTGAGTCAGATGACTTATTGCTTTTCAGCTATGCAACTTTCTCCAGCTTTAAACTGGAGCTGCACAATCAAATTACAATTGTCGCATGCACTGGGAAATAAGGACTTAAGATTTTATCACACAATTTTGTGGTATTTATTGAAAAACGATTTTAAAAAAATGACGACTTCAGTCTTTTTTTAGGCAGTTGTGTGTAGCTATGGTGACTAGATATAACTGCAGTCAAAGCCCCACAAACACCAACACTACTCTTAATTCTGTAGTGTTAAGAGTAGTGTTAACACTACAGAATTATTGAACTTTATTGATTATTTATTCATTTTTCTCTTGAAATCACCCACTAATTACTCTTTAGTGGATGAAAAAAAATGACATGGACAAAACCTTTGATGTTTTAAGACATTATTTTCATTGTTGGTTATGATAAATTGACACTCTTGTTTTTTTTATTTTATTTTTTTTGGGGGGGATTTTGACAACAATACACAATACGATAAATGCCCATCCCAATTACGTAGTCATCACGGTTTTACTATCCAAGTTGCATTCGCAAACGGCTCTTTGGATGCATAATTTAGGAGGCTATAATATTTCACTGACTGCTCTTTAGACAGACTCTAGGCAGTAGAAACCCACACAGGAACGATGCTTGCCAAAATATATTTGGCCCTTGGATGAACTTTCTCTGTTTTTTTTTATGCTCATAATTAGTTTAGATCTTGGTAACACAGAGGCAAGGGCTCAGGGAGAGCAGATAGGACATGATGTTAAAATGTGACTAAATCGCAATTTAAATTGTTGCAATACTCAACAACCAGAAATAACTGGAACATTGATCAACATATTTTATGTATATTTTCTTGATGATTTTGATGATGGTTTTTGACAAAATAGTATGTTTGCTGTACTATGTTTTCAGGGTGTAAATCACTTTGAACTGCCTCGTTGTCAAAATACGTGCTATGCTAACGACCTAGCCTCGACTATATTGAACTTTTGAAATGCTTTCCTTTCATTGAAGAGAAACTGCTCTAGGAAGCAACTTTTTATGACTGGGTGACTTTTGCACCCAGTCAAGTTTCTTGTTTCATTGATTGCATCTGGCCTGATTGTCTTTTTTTTTTTTTTCTTTTTTTCTACTCACTGCCCAGAGATGGTAATGCACAGCACTGGAGAAGGCTCAGGGGAACGGGGAGAGTTGGTGCACTCATTATCTAAAGAGACCCCAGGCTCTCCGGATGCCTCAGAGTTGGGGAGTCCTCGCTGCCCACCGAACTTTGACCTCCTAAACATGGTGGTGTCCTACAATAGAATGGCTCTGTTTCTAGAACCGGTTGTGGACGCAGTGGAGCTCATTCGCTATCTGCTCGGGTATGTACGGGTGCTTATGTCTTGAATGAGCATGTTGTTGTAATTTTTCCTTTTTTTTTCTCAAAGACCTCTAATTATGTTGTTTTGTTTGTTTTTTTATTGCTCAGATGGAAGATGCCGATGTGCTCTCTTCTTGTGTGTGTGTTCCTTAATGTCTTCTTTTGCACAATTACTGAAGGTATGATGACATAAATAGTAACCCTGCTCTGTCGTTATGCATTTTAATAATTGATAAAACAGCTTCTTTTTTTTTTTTTTCTTCTGGTGTCAGCTGGCTGGTTCACAGTGAGCGTGGTGGCAGTTTCGGCGCCTGCTGTCCTGGGTTACCTGCAGGACAGGTGCGGGAGCAGAGCGTCAGAAGCGGAGCTCCAGAAGAGGCGATATCACGCTGTGCATCGTAGAGACCTGCAGACAGTGAATCTCACCAAGCAGGAGGCCATGCTGGAAATCAAAGACCTGTAAGATACAAAGTGCTGGTTTGCAGCCAATGACTGTGTAACCTTCATCTTGTAGATTTAATAAGTATTGGTCAGATCTGAGGCTCAGGATATCCTAAGCAATACTTTTTTGGTCCCTGATATTTATCCCAGTCACTCAAGTTGATTCATTTACCAAAAGCAAGTCCCAGTCCAATACAACATCAAAGTTAATAAAACCAAAGCAATGTATATGTTCAAAACCCCCCAAAAGATTACATTTTATCTATATTAGATGACCTCATTAGTATTGTAATTTTTGTCCTACTGGACTCCCTCACCAGTGATGTTGTACAAAGTCGCTCTCTTCTGTTTTTCTCAACAGCAGCAGATATTTTGTCCCAGTTGGACTTTCTGCATCAAAGCCACTCCAGCAGTGGGTTAACTGCGTTGGGAAAACTACTCCAATGTTTCGAGAAGGCAAAACCTGAAAAGCTGAAAAGTTTTCTTGTTGGATAGTTTGCTAAATGGCTAAGCTAATACTAGCTTTTTGTCTCTGTATTTTGATATGACTCATTGTTTAGTGGTACATTTCTCTGCAGGTTATGTTAATCCTGTGGCAAAACACTGGTTTCATGTGGCATAAACTTATTGTTTCACTTTGGACATCATAATGTTTTAATGAGTACAGTTTCAGCTGCTTTCTGTGTAGCTCTCCTCCACACGAAGGCATAGTGCACAGACACAAAGAGAGGTTCATTAACCACTACAGTCTCACTGTGGAGTTTTATTGTAAAGAGTGAATATATTTTTTCATTGTTTGTGTAAAACCCAGAGTCATTAAGTCAAGAAAGAGGTTGGTTGGATGTAGGGTTGTGATATCTTAAATAAATATTGGAGAGATTTAATGCTGTTGATGTTCAGACAACATATGCACCTGCACATGTGTACACAGTAACATTTGTGCATCAAACAACTTTCATCATAGTTTCTCAACTGAAGCCTGTCTGTGCTCCGAAGGTTCTTTTACTAGCAGCACTACTTCACACAATGACCTTGCATATTTTTGCCACAACATTCGTTTACATCTAATCTAGTTATAACTGCTTCTTTTAATAGCATGTTTCATTTTTATTTCTGTTTGTGTTTACTGTCCCCAACAGGTTGAAGCATCTGGATGAAATGTTGTCCTCTGCTTGTCAGTCAGCAGAAGCTATTTATAAGGTCTTATACTGGGATGATCATGCCACGTCATCAAGGTGTGTGTGTGTGTGTGTGCACTAACACCCACACACTAATACATGTACACTGCATGTGATTCAGCCGTTTTTCTTCAGTAGACTGAACCTTGGAACTATCAATATTGAAATAGTACCGTAATTGTAATATACTACACATCTTGCCCTTCATGGGAAATTTGTACCAGAGTTTGGAATTATTATTATTTTTTTGTAAGAAAAGAAATGGCCACTATTTTTCCCATGGTTTAAGCCTTCCTTATACACAAACTTACTTATGTACAAATTTATTCATGATGATCTTATATAATAAAACTTACTTGCGTTCAAACGTATGATAAACTTATGTATGAACTTTCTTATGAATGAACTTACTTGGCTTATGACCTTACTTCTTTACAAATTTAATTACTGCTAAATTTATTTATCTACAAACTTTCCTATGAACACACAAACTCACTTCTTTACAAACTTTCTACGAACTTACTTCTTTGCGAACTTCCTACCAATTACGAACTTACTACTAATTACAAACTTACTATTTTACAAACTTACTATTTTATAAACGTACTTCTTTTCGAACTTACTTACGAACATACAAACTTACTTCAGAACAAAATTTGCAGTATATTCAAAATGAATAATTGTATTTAAACATTAAAGTTAAGTCAAATTTGACTGAATACTGTGTCGGAGGGCAAAACTGTTGTCTGATTCTTCCATTGTTCCTCCTTCCAGGTTTTATGGTGCAGTGCTAATAGTGGTGTGTCTGCTGTATGTCGCTCCTTTGGGCTGGGTGCTTGCTGGGCTTAACAGTTTTGTCTTCCTGTGGAACAGAGACTTCTACAGAGGTTGGTTCATTCATACACATTTAACAATAACACTTGGGATGGTTTTGATGTTTAATTATTTTTTTATGTTTCGTTGATGTGCATTTTCAGTTTTATTGGACCTCAGGAATCTGTTTCACTTGGGTCAGACACAGACCTTAGAGGGGTTGAGTGAGGAGCAGGAACCTGCCAACACGGCGGACCAGACTCCAACCCCAACCAGCCTGGAGGTGAGATTACAGAAAAATGTGACCATTTCAGATGTGATTTACAGTAAAACCAGCTGCAACTGTAAGCTTCTTATTCTGTTTACCACGTGTACTGAACTCATCGTATTTAATGTAGTGGAAGTCCATAGATTGACATAGATGGTACCTTGTCATCCATGTTGATTTTTTTTTTCTCATATTAAACGAATGGACAGGGCCTCAGATTAATCTAGAGACAATAAGGCAACAGACAACACAAAGCGTCACTGTTGACATTAATTTGTGTAGTTATATTTTAATTTATCTCTTGAGATCTCTGTTTAATCTCTACTGTCCAGGGGGCTGATTCGGGGGGAAACAGGGTTTTAGAAGATGTCTGCATAACAGTGGTCATGTTTGTTTATGTGTGTGTGTATGTTTTCAACAGGACCTCTCTCCTGGCAGCATAGAAGAAGCAGAGGAGGCTGAGCCAGACGACGAGTTTAAAGATGCAATCGAGGTAAAAACAAACCTCATGCTGATATTTGAAGATCCAGTTTCCTTCCCTGCTGTGCCTCTAATCCCACAGTCTGTCATCATTGGAGGAAAGAATTTGCCTAGACAATCCCATTTTCAGATAATCCCCAGACACAGAACTGAACATTTCTGGCTGCAGTTAAAGAGACATCGAAGCACTCAGAGAAACATAATCAGTCAGGTAGTCGCACAGTTTACATGCTGCACAGTTAGGACATGTTATTTCTTTATAGTATAATTTTAACTTTACATTTTAATCTTGCTTCATTTAAAATGTTCTAAGGAAAAGATATACAGTTGAACAAGAAGTTAATAAAATAAATGAATGAATGAGCCACGCTTAATACAGCTTCATCTCAATTTTTACATTTTTTAATTTATATATACACACGCACACACACATATTTGCGTGGCTATCTTTGTGGGGACTTTCCATTGACTTCCATTCATTTCTACAGCCTAAACCTTACCCTTACCCTAACCCTAACCCTAACCAAAACTCAATTCACACCTTAGTCCTAAATCTGACCCTGACCCAAAAACAGCGTTTCCCCTTGTGGGGAGTAGGCTTCGGTCCCCACAACGTAGTATATGTCAGGAAAATCGTCCCCACAAGATGTTACAAACAAACGCGCACACACACATACAATTCTGCTGTTATTTTAATAGATTTGTACGGGCCAGCCTTAGTCGCTGTTCCTGTGATTTATGCACAGGTATGACAAAAGGCATCATATTTCATGTTTGCACAAGCCCTAAATAACCTTGTTGTCTTTACAGTCTTGTGATGCAAATTCAACCCCTGCATCAGATGCTAAATATTAGGCTTTTAGGAGCTCGTTGTTTTTTTGACTTGCTTTGAAATTTGACCTGCTGAACAGGAAGGAGCATTGGTTTGCTATCAGTCACTGGCTTAATTGATTGGTGCATCAGTAATACATATCAATATCAATGACTGATGTGGCTCAGACAGATTTTAATGTAAGGATAACAGAAACTGTTCTGTTAAAGGAAATGAAACAAGCCCGGTTTTATTACATTCAACATTCTGGAGTGTTTTCTTCATTTTCCAACACACATTTTGAAAATAGTTTACATTTACCACTCGTTTTGGAAATTAAAAGCTCTGATGATTCCTCCTGTTTTCCCCTCATGCTGTCCTTTTGACTCAGGAAAGTTCAGTTGCTCTGCAGGTGAGTTTCCCCCACTTTTGAAATTCCTCCACAAGCAAATCTTCATGTGTCGTATGTGACTTTGTGTGGTGGTTGGTTCTGCCTTCAAAGCATGGCTGTGTTATCTCAAGTTGTTTTCATGTGTTGTTCTGTTTCCTAACAAGGAAACCCCTTTGCTCTTATTGGTAAGTGGATTCCATCCATCCATGAGGCACATTAGTGAAATCAGCTTTTCTCCTCCATCCAATTTATTAAAACATCCTCATTAAGGATTGTCAGTATGCTTTTGTAACTGAAAGCATATTATGGGATGTTTTGCTCAGATGCCTGTTTCTTCTATATATTAACATGTATGCATGAGTCTATGCATAACAAAACATTTTAGGGATACACTGATGTGTAAATTTAAGCCAATATTGACATTGCACTTATGGCCGATAACTGTTATTGACCAATATTTTACATATTATTATATATATTTTGCTACCCCTTTTGACACTATGGAAAACATTACAACTCTACTTCCCTTAAACACTCCCCAATCAATGTCACAGTCAAATGCCCAAGCAAACGCCACATTGTCACCACCCTCCTTCTCCTGAGACACAAACAACAATAATATAGAAATAAGTATTGATTATTAACATCAGCCCCATTTTATTTATTGGACTGATACAATATTTTATAAATTGTCTAACAACAGCCAGTAACAATGTAAATACTGATTGTGCATCCCTAATATGGTTACATGTATTTTTGAGAACCTGACATGGCTTCTTGCTCTGTTTCAGTGAACTAAGCTGACCGGCTGATGACTGACTATTTATTTATTTATTTATTTATTTATTTATTTATTTATTTATTTTTTTTTTTTTTTACAGTTGTGTCATAAAAATAGTCTGTCATCACTTCAATCACAATCAACGTTTTTGTAGAAATTATATTTCTACATGAGAAATAATTTACTAATAGTAAACCTCAAAGGATACAGCAGTCATTACACTGCCAGCTGCATTACATGAAAAGTCTATACTAACCTGAGAGTGGTGCAGCTATCAGAAGAAGCCAATGTAATGTCAGGCAATTGGCAAGAAGTTTTGTTGTTGCAATTAGCCTAAGATCCAATGTATTGGTCTGGGAGAAAAAATTTATGAACTGGTGAAAACATGGTTGTTTATTGTATCTTGGGTTGTAGATAGTTGATCAGATGACCTCCCAACACTGATTTCAAGCCTCAGCGCAGGTGAAGCATCTTATAAAAACTAATGTTGACCAGCAACAAGACAACAAGCCCAAACACGCCAGTAAAGAGAGCAGCGTCCTGGTTCCAGAACAACGTTAGCATTATTGCGGGATCTGATTAATCCCAATACCTTAATCCAATATAAAATTTATAGGCCCAAAATATTGATGTCCTTCATGACTTTGAGCTCATTATAAAACTAATGCATGTGCTATAAGTATTTGCTTTGTAAATGCATGAATTCCTACGTTTAATTATTACATTTGTGGTCTTACTAGCTATACTGAAGCTGCAAAATTTTTCAAACATTAGTGCTTGTTGAAGTGTTTTTGGCTAATGTGGAAGGAGTACATACAAACTCAGGTTTTATAAATGATAACAATTTTTAATTTCTTTCTTTCATCTTCCGAAGGAGGATGACGACGGACCTCTTCTAGCTCCTGAATATGACACAGTTTCTGAGAACGGCTTCTTGAGTCGAAATGAACCGATCCGCAGCAAGGTGTCCAAACTGACGGAGAGACTCCGGAAACGCTACCCTGCTACCAGCATGGGTCAGTCAGCTCTGACTCCTCTTCTGGGCCTTTTTTCCCCCACATTTTTAGACCTCATTGATAGGGAAGAAAAACCTTCAAATGCATCAACCTTTCATTTTTCTCTCCTTATCTCCAAAGGCAACTGTTCCAGCTGCAATGCCGTCTTCTCTGTATTGAAGAAGAGGGTGAGACCGAAATTTACCTTTTAAATGTTTTAGCTTTTACATCATTACCTATTCTAGCTGAATCATTTCCCTGGCTCTAAATTGAACCAATGTGTCTTTATGTTGTAGAGAAACTGCAGCAACTGTGGCAACAGCTTCTGCTCCCGATGCTGTTCCTACAAGGTGCCGAGATCCTTCATGGGGGCAACAGGTGAGAATACATAATAATAGTAATAACAGACACAGTCATGTTAGCTTTAATTATGATTACTTTTTAAGGAGTAAAATGTTTTAAACGTGGCAGTTTAAAAAAACAAGTTTGCCAGTTTGTACACAAGTTGTCACAAGTTTAAAAGAAAACCTATGACATTTTTGTGTCACTAGTTGGTAATTTAGCACCAATTGGCTGGATGGCATGCGTCTGGTTCTGGCTGGCTCCTGCTGCCAACCTATATGAGGCTAGGTGCAGAGAAATGTTTAAGCTAGGCAAGAGCCATATGTGAGTAAGCTAAAGGCGGGTTCACTGTTTTTGCTGCGCTTGATTGTAATGCAGCCAGTTCCCCCAACCATGCCTTATATTTGTAGTTTTTTTTGTATTAAAAATGTCTTAAAGTCTTGCCTGCAAATGCCCTGATTTAAGCAGTTGTCTCCGATTTAAGGCCTCTGGAGCTACTGCAACTTTTAGGTGCATTTCTGTTCCAAACCGCCTGAATCAAATGGTAATGAGTCATTCATTTGATCCAGGTTAGAGCCTGTTTGCATGTAAAAGTTGCAGGACAATAGGTTTGGAGGACCAGAGTTAGAGACCCCTTCATGTGAGTTGATTCCAGTTGCTGTTTATTTTTCCTGCTGCATCTCATCTTCTGCTTCCTGTTTCTGTTTCAGCTCCAGAGGCGCAGAGAGAGACCGTGTTTGTGTGTGCTGCCTGTTTTTCCATTCTCAAGTTACAATGAGACGGCAAGGCAAACTGATTTTTGTCTCCGGAGTCCTTCACTGAAACCCAAACCTACATGCTTCGGTTGTGTAGTAAAGGCTCGTACACGCTGTCCAGATACTTTCCCACGTGGAACTCCAGGACCCTCCTGCCTTTACCAGCTGCCATCCCTCTGTAAACCTCTCATGTGGCTTGTGGGATTGCTCCTGTAGTGTGTTTTTAGATCTTTCCTGCTAAATCTGTCAGTAATTGCAGTTGGACTTCATGAGTCTTTAAGGGTTGACACAGATGAGTCATATTGAGAGGAATTCTCTATAAGAACAAAGTGAAGGGTGTTCTGTAAATGTGAGATGCTTTTGGATGAATTTCCAAAGTGGACAAAACTGGAGTCGGTGCGTTCAAATTAATAATGGATTGAAGTTCTGCGTTTAGCTTTGGCCAGCTAACGAGGAGATTGCACAGTGTTGCTCAGTTATCATATTTTGTTGGCTAACCTGAACTCACTGAGATAATTGATTCCTAAACATTTAGACAAAACGCCCAGTTGTGTTTCAGGCATGGTCCTGCTGCTGGAGTACTGCCTGTGACCTGAGGAAAAACATGTGGAATCAGCAAAATTTGAAGTGGGGGTGGGGGAAAAAAGCACAACGTTAAGCAGAACAAAGACTTTTACAAAATAACTATATACTTGTTGCCTCCTTCTGGTTTTATTGCTTCTGTGTGGGTAAATGCGCTTGTCGACGTGCCGCAGCAGCATAGAAATCTCCAGACTTCTGAAGCTTCTCTTCGAACTGGACGGACTCTGGCCTAACTGGATGAAAATCCCAGAATCCACCTGAAACATTTACCACAGCCTCACTCTCTTGCAAGCAGGACTTGACTTGAAGAACTGACGTTGTGTCGCAGTGAAGAGTCGATTTTTAATCAGACACAGATGATTGTAACTGTTTGCTTTGCTTTTATGGTAATATTATACATAAACTGTTATTGTAATATGTTCTGTTTGTTTTATGTCTAATATATTTAATTTAAAACTCCAGAAAGTGCAGAATTTTATTTTAACAACTTGACTATTTGTGTTTTTATATATAAATTTAGGGTCATATTGTTATTGTAATAAACTCAGAAAATTTAAATGATCAACTCTGAGTAGAGAAGGTTAGTGTTTTTCTTCTTTTTCGTCTTCTTCGTCTCCTTCTTCTTCTTCATTAAAACGTTAACATTAATTCAAAAACAGTTGTAACCGCAGCTTAATACTGGATGTAGAATTTCATATAACATTCCTCCCAGTTTTTAGCACAAGAATTAAACTTTATTTTGAATTTCATTATTCAGAGTTCTTTTCTTTCCTTAAAAGCAGTATACACATATAATCAGTTTCTCTTTTTAATGATAGATGGCCTAATTTTGGCAGGTTGTATTTTACATAACTGTGAAAAGTTTGGGTTCAATCTTTAAAGGCAATTTGTCTTTTAACTGAGCTATAATGTTAGTACTGAGCAGTGGTGTAAATGCTTATGGTTCATTAAATATTCCTGCTTCTATAAACACTTTTGTCATGTCATAAAATAGGTCCCATGTCTTTAATTGTTGATATGACTAAAATAGTTTGATGAAAAATTACATCTAGGTTCAGTTCCTGTTGTGGACGGATGGGGTCATCTGTTGTAATGTATGCTCTGCTCTGGTCTGTCATGGTGAAGAAAGACCTAAGCCTAAAAGAAAAGCTCTCTATATCAGGGTGTCCGCATCCTTAAAGTCTTAAGTTCACATATCTAAAAATTAAGGCCTTAAGATATCTTAAATTCATTAGAAAATATGTACGTTGGTCTTAAATACACTAATCACAGATCTTAAATTTTGTTGTGGCAGGACTATTTGATCTAGTATATTCTATGTAGTTTATTTTTCTCACAGGAGCAAAACTCTCAGATGCACTCTGACATTCTGTTCTGTGGCTTGAGGCGGTTGTGGCTACCGCTAAGTAGGAAACTAGATTTTTTGCGTCTATCATGAGTGTAAATTTATTGCCGGTTGGCTTGACAACGTTGGCCTTTGCCTCTGGCTCACTCCCGTTGCTAACACATGCAATATTACTACATCTGTGCAACAAAGCTTGGATAAAATATTAAATTTGCTTCTGTACTTTTCCATAATAAGATCAGTCTTAAATTTTATTCATAATTATCTTTAAAAAAGCCTTAAATTTGAGTTGGTGAAACCTGCAGCAACCCTGTTTGTCTGTCTGATGTTTTGACCCTCACCTGTGGCCACAAAGACCAGGGACCTTAGTCTGGTCAAGAGGGATGTTTGCGACAGCTTCTCCTCATAGCCAGGACCAGTTTGATGCACCAAGCAACCTCACGTTTTGTTACTTTGTAAATCCATAAGACAAAAAAGCTCTCAGTGCATGGTGGAATCTCCTCCCTGTTCTGCTTAGAAAACTGGTGGGATCTTATGATCTGCATCCATCAGGACGGTCCAGATTAAAATGTTCTTGTTAGAGCAGTGTTTTCCAATTCCAGTCCCTGGGGATCGCTGCCCTACATGCTTTAGGTGTTTCCCTTACGCCATACACAAGTTAATGACTTCAAGGCTTTTGCAATACTTGGTGGCATGCAGAGAATGTAATCATTTGAGTAGAGTGTTCTGGACAAGATGCATCCAAAAGGGCAGTGGTCCCTGAGAGCATAAAACTGTTTTCCACATTTCACCCCATGCCAAGGAACATTATTCAGAATCGGAATTGACAAGGAACATTGAAATCAGAGCACCGCTAGAAAACTGTATATATAGCTATGAACGTTTAAAAAAAAAATAAAGCCCCAAAATTGGCCAAACAAATCTGAAAATTCCTACTTTGAAATGATAAAAATAGCAGAAAACCTGTGCGAAGCTGTTCTATAACCAGCCACACCCTTTTCAACGCGGACCCCGCCCCATTATATATAGCCCCGCCCCCACGTTAGGCCCCGCCCACCGATCCTCCGCGTCCCACTAAAGCGATTTCAGCTCCTGAAGGGATTCTTCCCCACCTTCACGGATGGCAACATGGCGACAGAGGTAAGACGAGCAAAGCTATGTTTTCTTTTCCTCTTCGTTCAGGAACGAGACTGTATTTTGTCACTTATGTATAGAAATAAGTACAAACAGACCCCCTCCCAATCCGCTGATGCGGTTAACGCGGTCAGTGAGGGCATCGGGTCTGCACACGGTCAAACTGATTTAACCGCACTTCCCCTCATTCTGGACCGGACTGTGTCCTACTTTAATCACACAGAGCCACATAGTCTTCGTTTTTATTCAAAATGACAGGGATTGTGTACGTGGTGAGGGCTGGAGCTTCGTCTGCGTGGCGTGGGTCGGTAAATTTATGACAAAACTTACGGTGTGAACCCGGCCGCCCACCCCGGCGATGTTAAGCTGTTTTGGTGAAAGCAGCTCTATTTTCCTCCACTGTTGTTCCCTTTTAATCCGGTGACAGGCCACTGTCTGCCTGCTCTGCTCTGAAACACGCAGGGAAAGCGTTCAGCACCACGGACAGAAGCCACGCCACGCAGACCTTCAGCTGCCACTGTTTGTGAGGCCGTTTGTAATGTCTACCTGGCCTTTTTTTGTTGTTGTTTTTGTTTAGTTTTTTTGTTTGTTTGTTTGTTTTGTTGGTGTGTCTGCCTCATCTTGTTTCGATCTGTTTGTGAGATGTAGTGAAATGTTGCACCTCGTCCCAGCCCATAGAGGAAGGTGGGAGATAACCCAGCCGTGGGTGTGTGTGTGTGTGGATGAGAGAGTACGTGGCTCTCCTCCAGCAGCTCACCAGGCAGGAATGACTCCAGTCACAGATTGATCGATCATCACATCCCGTTTGCTCCTACCCGATCGTCCAACGTCGGCTTCTGTTTGCACACACAGGAGTGAACAGAAGCTTGACGGGCGGCACGGAGGGACAGATCTCTCCAGGCGCTCACTAAGGACATACTGTCTTATTTTCTGTCCAACTCAGTTCCATAACCTGCAGGAGTTGAGGCACAGCGCATCTCTCGCCAACAAGGTGTTCATCCAGAGGGACTACAGCGAAGGGACCACATGCAAGTTTCAGACCAAGTTCCCGTCAGAGCTGGAGAGCAGGGTAAGGAGAGGGTTTTCTGCCTGCTGTCATTATTTTAGAGGGATCCATGAACATGTGAAGAGACACTTGTGGACAATCCTGGTAAAAAAATAAAATAAAAAATTGTTTATGAAAAGTCCACAAATTACTATGATTATTATTATTTTGGGAAAATCTGCTTTTAATTTGAGTATATTTATACAGATGAAGAAAAAAGTCACGTTAAGAAATGTTTGCTTGGATAACAAAATCACTCATAGCATATATTAGCTATGTTTTCTGTCCAGATTCTGCAATTACTCATTTTCATTTATCAATGTAGTTTTTATTTAAAATGTGACGTTTTGCAGTTAATTTCATGTATTACAACAAGGCTAACAGGGCATTTGGAAGAAAAAAAGCCCTAAAGCATCACAGTAAGTTTGTACCTAAAATTATTCAATCCCCATTTCAAGTGAGGGTTACTGGCAAAATTCAAACTTGTTCACACACTTGCAATAATCAACTTACACAAGAATGGTTTAAATGTTTTTTTTTTTTTTTTTTTTTTTTTCTGATTCTTCAAGCTTCTTCAACCTCTTGAAGAGACTTTTGTTTCAAATCTGGCCCGGTCTCATGCACACATGATGCAACAACTTCAGAGTGCTGAAGATAAAACATTTAAGAAACCTGGACTGTAGCATTGTGTTGCTTGTTAGGAATAAGTTGAGAGAATTGCCCAGAGAGTTTAGAGATAGTTGCACTGCAAAAGCAATGGAATGGGACACAAAGAGGCAGCAACGGTTACGAAATGTCTCTAGAATTAAACCTGGAATCTTAGTTTAGGAGTTTAAAGTTAAAGGAACGGTGGAACAGTCTGCCCAGAAAGACGGAGCCATCAACAGAGGCCACAAGATTCCTGAGAACCCAGGAGGTGAAAAACTTTCTAGTGACTGAAAAATGGCAGCAGGCACTGAAGTTTCAGTTTGACACACCAGTTCAGTGCTGACCCTAAAGCAGAAGAAAAGTCGGCTCCAGTTTGCATTCAGCAAGATAAATAAGAACTTTCTTTCCTTTCTTACACAGTGACTGATACAACGTGTATTTACCCAAAGTCTCCACTTAAGGGATGCTTTAGGAAACCATGCAGAATTGCCTAGTACTGGGAGATGGATATAAGTTGTAATGCACTGATACTAGATTGCTGTCATGATTCCCATAACCCTCTATGTGTGCTGAAGTGTCTGGGTTTCCTTGGTCTTATGACATATGAGGGTGCAAATGGCTGCATATCTCACTCACATATTTTCCAACGTTTCTCATCGTTTTTTAAATAACTGCGGGTCGTAATGTGTCTGCAGATTGAACTGACTCTGTTTGAGGAGACTGTGAAGACACTGAACAACTTCTATGCAGAAGCAGAAAAGATTGGAGGCCAGTCTTACCTGGAGGGCTGTCTGGCGTGTGCCACGGCTTATCTCATCTTCCTCTGCATGGAGACTCGCTACGAGAAGGTCAGATCGGCCGATGTTTTAGGTTGATGCATTCTAAAGGTTTAGATTGATCAGACATAAACGCCAAACAGGTTCTTACCTTTTCTTGTGCAATCTGTTTGTCAGGTGTTGAAGAAAATAGCAAAGTACATTCAAGAGCAGAACGAGAAGATCTACGCTCCCAGAGGTCTGCTCATCACTGATCCCATCGAAAGGGGAATGCGTGTTGTATCCTTGCTTGCCAGTATGCATGGATTTCCAATTAGTATAGAGTGGGCACTCATGAGTAAGAAAATCACAGTTGGCAATAAATCTCAGTGTCGTATGAAGTACACTCTTCAGCTCTTAAAGTCAACCGAACTGCTTGTTATTGCTATTAAGGTTATTGTTAAGGTCGCCTGTAAAGATGCGATTTGTTTCTTTTTTCTTCTGCATTTCTGCATGGAGGTGATAGAAACGTTCTTTTAGTTTGTCAAAAGTATGGTGGAGATCCTCAAAATCCTTGAGAATCCACTGTCTGCACGAAAGTAAAAACCTTAGGTTGAAATACTCTGTTTTAGTCACTTATTTATAGCAAAAATGTTGTGCCAAGAACTGAACCTTGTGGAACTCCCTTATGTTTGTAAACAAACAATCCAAGAATTGTTTGTTTACAAAATTATGTAAGATGTCCAATTAACATCCAGTGAGAAATCGTATGAAAGTCTTTAAAGAAACTTAAATGTATAAAAATACAGAAATGTGTCCACAAGAGCTTTTGTTGTACCATTGACGATCGTCCTAGCAACACATTTCAAGCTATGTCACATTTTTTAACTACGTCCACCAGATTGAGATATCCATCTATGAAGACCGAGGTTCCAGTGGCTCCAGCTCCGGCAGCAGTTCGGTGTCTGGCAGCACCGCTCGATGACTGGGCGCAGAGCTATCCCTGCAGGAAAACTTAGGACAATAACAGCACTCACGTTCCAACAGCCTTCACATCCCATTTGCATTCATACCGAGCACTCACCAGCCTCCATGAAAATGTTTGTGACCTTGACCTGTCATCACACAGTTGTTCCACATTAGTCGAAACACGCACTTTAGCCGTCTCAAAGATAAAAACACGTAACAATGCACCTTAGACAGGACTCACCCACTCAATGTAACAGTAAGAAATCGAGATATGTCCCAACAAGGTACTTTTTTTTTTTTCATCACTTGACATGACACCAATTAAGTTCGCTGGCTAAAGAAAACCAAATTTATTCTTCATTGATTTTAATGAACCAGTTAAGAACAATTCCTTGTGCAAAAACCATATCTGTTGTAGCATTGGAACCAACTTGGGGGTGGGGGAGGAATCCCTATTGGTTTTCAGAGATGATACTGCACCTTTAACATTAGATGAAATGTGACCACATTTGCTCGATGGGACCGTTCGTTTACCTTCCTGTTTCTTTAAGAACTATCCTTTACAATCTATGAATGGGATCTGTCGTCTACATATACAGCTACAATTTCTCCATCTTGTCTTTCTGCCCTCAAAACAAAACAAAGAGAAAGAAAGAGGTGCCAAGCCAAGTAAAACCATAAGCTTCACTAAACTTTTATACCTCAACTAACATCCAGTAGGTACACAGCAAAGCCCAGATCCTTCACCAATTAGAAGGCTTTGCTGAACTCATTCAAATCAACTCTTCACATTAGGAAGGGTTTTTTTAACGTCGGGTTTTCTGTCATTCAACCTGACTCCAGAGATAGCTGTATTCAGTGTGACGCCACGCTAAAGTTCACTTGCCAAAAGCTCAGTTAACCAGGGTCGAGCATTTCTTCCTGTTTTACCTCTGATGTTTTCCACACTGCCTGAAAGCAGATGAATGTCAACCCACTCTAGTATATAATGTAGCATATCTTCTGTATATTTCACTTACGCCTGCATTTTCTTTGCTGGACATGGAGACACCTGCAAAAATATGAGAACTACCCTGTTCTGTTTTAGCGAGAGAGGCAGACTCTTCCTAAGTGTTGGTTATGCAAGGGCTCACTGTGAGTTATGTCTGGATGTAAGGAGAGAACGAATAGGTCAAAATGTCTTCCTAAATCTTACTTTGTCATTTTAAAAATACACCTGCCCTTTCTTGATTCAAACTTCCAAAGAACCGTAACTGCCAAAAAAAAAAAAGAAAAAAGAGGCTCATAAATGTGAAAGTCACTTTTATTTTCATGATGCTTTCAGAAAGTACAAGTTTTCATACTGCTTGTTTACTACATGTGTCATAAAGGTCAAACCAAAAGGTGTCAAATAAACAGTTTCATCACAACTTTTGCTGTTGGTCGTTATTCATCTGTATTTTAATTGCGTTTTATTTGTCAAATCACAATTCAACGGATTAGAAGTTAACACTAAATCCCAGCAGCTTCTTGATAAGTTTTATTTTATGTAATGTCATCAAGACTAAAATAACCAGAACAGGATGCTTAATGTTAGCTTTGCCGGGCTTTCATTTGAATAGCATTGTTTTTGCTCCTTCAAAGCCGCGTGATTTAAAGATATTATCCAGTGCTGTCTGTTTAAAAAAAAAAAAAGTTCACTGCGAATAAAAATACAAGTAATTAAGTTTGAATGTCCTCAAGATTTTGTCCTACTTGTAGATTTGAGTTTGTCTTTTCAGTTTCTTCAAAAATGCTTGATGTACTTGATGGAATTTAATACATAGGTGTACCCAAGTCTGCTTCTAAGTCACTGGATGTTAACATTCCCTTTTTTACTATTCAGTTAAAATAAAAGCAAAAAGTATAATCGTTAAAAGATGAATACATCAAGTCATAGCCAATATCTTCCATATTTAAAACACTAACTTGCCCTTCTTTATCCTGAAAAATAAAATTTTTGTGCAGGTGAAATATTTGGTTTCAAATTTAGTATAGTTAAAAAAGAAATACACATATTTCCACAGGATAAAATATTCAGTGGTATAGATTCAATTCCAAAGTGAATTAAATGTTACAGTTGATAAGAATGCAAACAAAGCCAATCATATTTAACCAAGGGAATGGGAAAGAGAAATGTGAGGGCTGCTGCAGCGGCCTCTTGCGGATCTAAATGAACATGCATATTTAAAATATTAATCAGCATCAGTATTAATGGGCAAGATTATGTTATTGCTGTTACTAATCTGCTGTAAGGTCAGAAAATCAGTCTTGTGTTATTCAGTCAACCTTTATGCCAGTGATTCCACAATCTTGAGGCAAATGTCACAATCTTATTCACCAGCCAGAAGAAATAAGTTTCCAATTCAAAGTAAGTCTGAGCACAACATGGTCTCTTTTGTTGCATTTTTTACTAAAACAGCTCACCCAGCAGTGGTTTCCCCTCATCATCTTTGACTCTGATCATCAGTATGTGCAAAAACAACTTGATCTACTTTAGCCTTACAGGCACATTTTATGAGCAATAAGAAATAGATCACCCATTACTAACCATTATTCTTTCCTCTTTATTTAATCTGTCTTGCATTAATCAGGTGAAAAAACACTTTCATAATGAGTAGCTTAGGGACAAATGTAAAGAACTGAAAGAATTATTAACTAGCTATATTGAGCCTTAGATCTGTTGATGGGTATTCCTTAAATATTGATTTACCCTCAATGCATGCTTTGGTACTTTAAACTTGTGGCAAACCGTTGAAGCAAAGTTCACTGTGTGCATTTATGTCTCCCACCACTTGTTACACACCACCAAAACCTTCAGGAAAGAACAGATCACAGTTTCCGCATGCAGTCATTTCAGCCGAAACAAAACGGTAACACCCGGGCAGCAGCATGTCAAAGACTGTGAGCCTTTTCAGATGCTCTTTGGTCTTGGCGTGCAGAGCTTGATGAAAACTATGTTGTCAGTTCTCTGCAGACAACTCTCACCTCAGATCTGCCAGTGCAAACAGCACCGTGACACACAAGGGTGAAAATGTGTCACAACGGGACGCTTCAAAGGGGGCCACTGAAGAACGGAGGCCATAGTGAAAAGATGCTAACGCTGCATAGATGGAGAGAGACAGCAGAGAACAACAAACCCAATGAATGGGTGACACACCAATATGGAATGGAGACAAAGGTCTAAAAAGTGGACAAAGTGGACTAAACGAACTCAATTTTCTAAGCAAAACATCAATCACATTCATACTGGCCTTGTTTTCTACTCTTGCAGCTAAAAACCTAACATACTAAATGTTTAAGCTTTTGTTTTCAGCTGCTACTAAAGTATACTGAATGCTAGAGGTATTTAAAGCCCTACCGCACTTTCCAGATTGTTTTTATTCAAAATTTTGAAAAGTATTTTCTATTTTGCTTCTACTTAACCATTAAGTCGTCTGTTGTGTTGTGTTGATCTACTACGTAAAATATTTAGAAGTTTGGGGTTGTAATCAGACAAAGTGGGAAGGTTTAAGGGATGTAAAGAGCTTTTCAAGGCTTTGCAAGAGAAGAAAGCTGAAGCAAAAAAAAAAAAAGACAGAGGCTGCGATTCCACAAAATGATAATCTGACCCAACGTAGTGAAATAAAGCACTTTATTTAATAGCTTTGTAACGCATTAAAAATAAGAAGTTAGTGAAAATAAAGGAAATTAAAACAATGAAACTACTCATAGAGTAAGAAAACAAGATGGCCTTTTCAAAAGCACAGATCCACAGGGAAAGTATTCAAAGCCACACACTCTGGTATATCACAGAGAATGTGATACCCTTAAGCCTTTATGAGATTTTCCTCAAATACCTGCTGAGACAAACAAAAAAGTAGAATGTAAAGTAAAAAATAAAACAAATATCTAAAAATATTTTCAGTATTTTTGTGTTTATTTGTCTTACCTTCACAACGCCCATTCCTGACAGTAAAGCCGCTCCCACACTTAACAAAGAAGAAAAACGTTAAAATCAAGACAAAATGGATTTTTCCTCATTCTGTTCTATTAAGGCAGTTTTATGAATGAAGACAAATTAAAGTGGAAAAGACCGAGATGTGTTGGTTAAGTTCTTAAATTTACTTACTGAAGAGCTACACATGTTCACAAATCATGCCGTGCATCGGTGCTGTGTACCTGCGTGTCATTGGCAAGCACAGATACGTCTCCATCTCTGGGGTAGGCTACTTCCACCACAGAGTTCCCTTCTCCAGCCTCAAGAGCCCGAGTCATGGTGGTGCCGTCTGGCCAGGAGACCTCCAGGACTTTCGCCTCGTCTGTTCCTGGAAGTTACATGTGTTTAAAAAAAAAAAAAAAAAAAAAAAAGCTGAGCGTCAATTAACCAGAAATTAAACTACAAAGTTAAAGGAAACAGTTATGCTAGCTGCTTTAGCCTGATCTCAGACTTCATGCCGAGACGGGTGGATACAGCAGCTCAAAAAAAGCTTTTAGTTCTGCTTCTTACAGTTTGATTTTAGTCATAAGAAACTCAATGTTTGGCCTTTTTTTTTCTCAGAAGTAAGGAATATTGATAAATTTTCTCTTTTAATTTCTGGCAAGTTTAAGCAGTTTGTTTGAAACTTGTGTGTATTACAGGAGAGCATCGGTCGAACAGCACTGCTAACGGCACCGTGCTCAATGCCCATTGTTGTGCTTGACATGCGAGCAAGCTGCTCTGACCTGACGCCAGACCCAACAGTGCAGATGACCTGAAGGCTGCTAACAAGCCAACCTTGCTTTCCGTCCAATTGTCATGCAAAGTTTGAGCAAACAATATAAAAAAAAAAGGAGAGAAAATGCGAATTAGGCGTGTTTCCGTCTACTGGAATCTTGCCATTTCCATCAACCTTTCCTAATACAGTATTTAAAAATGTGCGTTAAAAAAACACATTGATGGAAACACGGTTATAGTGATATTATTTTAAGAGAAGTTGAATTTTTAGCTGTCATAATCATAAAAATAAACAGAAATGCATTTTAAATACAGTTACTCAAGTACAGAATGAATGTATATAGTACATAAAACCAACATATTTACTTGGATACTGTATTTTGTTTACAGGAATTGCTACAATTGTGTACTTGAGATCTTCCCAGTCAACATCTTCAATACATGTTGAAGTATTGTACCTAATCCAAAGTGGGCGACAGGCTCCATCTCACACAGGTACCCTGAGCCTCCGTCGATGATGCGTGTGAGAGACCCACTCTGAGCGGTGAAGACGGTAACCTTGGCACCACGAGCAAACGCCCCAAACTGGGTACGAGGAATGACCCGCAGCCAATTGTTGGACGCTCCCTGATGACAAGGGTAATCGATAATCAGCCTGACGGTGAGCCACTTCAGGCCAGAAATGAACAAACGTGCAGAGACACACACCTGTTTGACCTTAAAGACTGAGATTGGCTGCTGGGCGCTCTCCCCATGAGCCAGCAGCAGATCCAGCTGTCCGTCCCCATCCAGGTCGGTCACAGTTCCACCTGTCAAACAAACAAACTCCTTTTTTTTTTTTTTTACTTTACTGACCTAGTCAGTGTATCTCACGTATTGATCAGAAACAGACGTCAAATCTGAAATCCAAGACAACCGACCTGTTCCTCGCCCCTGCGGCTCCGCAGCATCTCCCACTTTAAGCTCATGGATCGAAGGGTCTGCATCAACTCTTCTTGACACCCTGCAGATAATCACAAACTGCTAAAAACAACCAATTTTAAAAAAATAAAACACCTCAGTTTACCTCTGTATCGCTAAATAAGAATGATTATGCATTGTATTTCTGAAAATCTTGAAATGTAACCTGAACAGTCTGTTTGGTGCATCTCCTCTGTAGGCAATGTTGTTAAAGAACACCTCCAGCTCCTTGTCATTATCGAAGTCTGCAGCGATGACGGTGCGGATAGGGGACGGAGAAGCAAAATCTCTACTGGCAACATCCTGTCCTCAAAAAATATAGAAAGTCTCAGCTCTATATAAGCCAAGATCTTGAAGATTTTTCCAAATGTTGTCCCTTTTTCACTTACGCGGAACTTGAAGTCGCTGGTTTGAAGGTAGAGTCTGTGTGGGCCATTCCAGTTGCCGTAGACAATGTCTGTCTTTCCGTCACCGTTGAAGTCAGCCAGAGCTACTCCCCTGCCATGCTGGGCCCGGTCCTCCACACCTTTACTCAGGGAAACAACGAAATTGAAGAATATTGGCCTTGTTTTTTTTAATAGGGGAAAAGGCTGCAGTGTGAAAACAAAAGCTGAAAAGGTTAAATTTCATTTTCTTCTCTTTCAAGTTTTTTTCTTACCCGCCTGTTGGGCCATATCCACAAAAGTCCCATCTCCTCTGTTCTTGAACAGGAAGTTGGCACCGTTCTCATTGTCGCAGAACACGTCACACCTCATCTGGTTGAGGATTGGTCCAACAACCACACCGCGACCACCTGAAGAGTGTGGAGACCACCGTGAAGCTTTCAGCTGTGGTTAGGATCACTTTATAAGAAGTGGCAGACTCCAGCTTTGCCGTTTCCTCTCTGACCTGTTAACTTGTTGACTCCAGCCTGAGCAGCGACGTCGGAGAGAGCAATGATTCCCTCGGACACATCACTGGCACTCTCATCCATTTCTAAGAGGGCATGTGGACCGACCCTTCCTTGGGCATAGTTCGCCACGTAGATGGAGTATCGACCTGTTCCCTGGAAAACACCATCAGGTTGAGTGGAAATTTTTTTTAAATAGAAAACAACAGATGAAAACCACAGAGAATCCCCAAGCAAAAGACCTTTCTGTCGATACAAGCAACTGAACGTCCAGCCATTTGATTGGCGACACCCCGGCGGACATTGAGTTCATCGCTGAGCAGATCTTCATAGCGACCATTGCGAAACTTGAAGAGTTTGTCTGAATACGTAGCCCGTCCTGCACAGACAGTCATTGAGTAAATATATTTGCAGAAAATTTGCATTTTATTGAGTTTTGTTTTGTTCAGGAAGTCACGTTTACCAGAGTATGCATTGTTGGTGTTGAGGAAATAGATTTCTTCACGTCCATCTCCGTCGACATCGCAGGCAGTCACTCCAATAGCATTTCCTGCCCTGTCCCTAAGTGCATAGTATGGGGAGTCTCTGTTGTCGAGGGCGATGTTTACCAGCTTATTTTGGGTGCGATCGTACTTTAGCACCAGATTCGGACCGTTGTATCTGAGAGAGAGAAAGAACATATCAAGTGTTTGTTGTACTCACGTGTCATTCTCCCATCACCACACCTATCTCTGCAAATATTACCACATACCCGGCAACCACCACTTCTAGGTCTCCATCACCATCCACATCTGTCACAGCCATGCCATAGTTGAGCTGTGTGGGGTTGTGCACGCTGTCAGGTGGCAGCATGGTCTGTGTTACGACCTGGAACATAGGCTCAGAGTTCTGGCCATCGGACCGATGCCACACCACGAGCAGGAGGAGCAGCACTCCTGTACCCAACATCACTAAAACCTAGAAAGAAGGAAGCTGGTTAATGCAGCTTAGTTTAAAATTAGTGATTCTGTTGCTTTATTATTTGGATAAATTAAACAAGTTATATTGTATTAGATTTGATTAATTGTCAAACAGTATTTTTAGCAGTATGAGATTAACAAAATGAATATCGCGCCAATGCATCCACACTCCTTAAGGTTCTCCACATTTTGTGGCATTACAACCACAAACATCCATGTATTGTCTTGTGATTTTATGCAATAAATTAAAGCAAAAAAGTGCAAATTGTGAAGAAGAAAAGCATCCATGAAATTGACAGATATTATAAATTTACACTTCTTTCTGCAGCTTTGCATTCATGATTTCTTTTAGTTGTAACATCATCTATTCAATTGTATTATTGAGTGAATGGAATAAAAAAATAAAATAAAATTATAAAATAATTTAGTTATAATAAAGCTGTACATTTCTGTTCAAGCCCCTTTTACTCCAACCTCAACCCTTTTATAAAATGCCTGTCAGCTAAATAACAGAAATAGAATATTGGATACGTTTGTAAGGCGGTCGCCAAAAAAGCAAATACTCTTGTTACTTTCTTACCGCGTCAGTGAATAGAGATGCACAAACGTAGTCCACCTGCAGCGAGTTGTATGTTCACAACTCAATGTTTCATCAAATGTGTTCAGCGCTGTGCACCTTACACAACTGCAACATTTAACATTTATGAAACATCTTGTGTAACGTTTGCAAATCTGGCCAATCGCAGAGCACGTTTCTGAAGAGTAAAACATGTTTGTCCAATGAGTGTCCCGTATTTCTGTAGGCGCGACGTCGAGACCCTGGGTACGTTCCGTAACAGTCAGCCGGGAGACGATTCATTTGAAAGCGACGAGAAAGCGGAGCGAGTGGATGGGTTGCTCACTGGCCACTTTTATAGGTACAGCTGTTCTATTGCTTGCTAGCACAAACAGTGAATCCACCAATCACATACTTTGAGTCATGTAGACGTGACGCAGATGACTTGCTTAAGTTCAAAATAATAGAATAGGAAAGAAGGGGTATTGAAATGACAAATGTAGCTTTGCTGTTTATACCAGAGATACTGCTAAAGAGTGTCAGAAACCGCTGATTCACTGTGGTTTTTATACACAAACCTTTCTCAAAAAGTTGTGTGGACAAAATGTCTTGTAGATTCAGTCAGATGTCATAAGACCCAACCTTTTTGACTACAGTGTACCCTTCTTCTGATTTAGTGCAGGATAATTCTTCATGTCACAGGACCAGAATCATGTCAAACTGGTTTGATGAACATGACAGTGAGTTCGGTGTCTTGCAGTGAAAAACACTGCAGGACATTATAATCCAACACTGTATACTAGACTAAAATGTACTCACACAGCACTGTTGAACACCTTTATATATACCGCTACTACCAGTTGGTTCAGTCTGAGTTTCTTAACTCATTTGCCATGGACAATGTAATGAAGAATGAAACATATATGGCCAGAGATTAGGTTCTGGCTATAATCAAGTCTCTATTAAATATTCTGCAAATTCACTAGTATTAATTTAAAACAATTTTTTTTCATCTTGACCAACAAAGAAAGTCAATCGAACAAACAAAACCGTAAGAATATTTGATAATATGAGCGTTGTAACTGAAAAAACAAACAAAGAAACAGCAAACGTGTATCCGGTTTGTTTACCCAAATGGGCTAATGCGGAGTTTGAGATTATGTGCAAACCGACACCACCACTCCAGCTTGCCACACGGTTTCCTCAGCGGGCAAGAAAATGGTGCGCACCTAATCAGTTTGTTTGACTTGTAATTTGTATAAAGCTAAATATTTCTTTGTCTTTTTTCAATACAGGAGAAACATCGGCCTATTAAGATAGCCCATGTTTTTCTGACTTTCTATGTCGATATGTATCAACTCTGATAGTGGTTGTAAGGTTGGTTGAGAGCGTAGAGAACTACGTCTCCCATAATGCTTTGCTGTTGACGTCACAGAACGCGACAAAATCTGTTGCTAAACAAAACACGGGTAAGCTAAAGCGAAAATGCGTCTCAGGTTTGAATGAAAGAAGTATATTTTAGCGAAATTAGCTAAATGTATCGAGTAAGGTTACCTTTTAAGTGATGTAAACTCTTAATACACTGATTTTAAGATTTCGAAAGTAGTTCTCATTTAATACGTAGCTGTGAAAGTAATTATCTCCGCTTACTGCAACTTTTAGATATTTGAATTTAAACATGGAGGTGGAAAAGCCAAAAGAAGAGGAGCAAAAGGAGGAATGCGCTCCAAACCAGCAAACATCGACAGATACCTGTCAGTCAAAGAGGCCCAACCAGGCTCTGTACGTCCCCAAACAGCGTCGCCAGGCCGCTAAAGACAAAACTCCCACTCAGGGAGAGGACAAACCAAGACCTAAACCTCGATATACAGACAAGGCTCGAAAGAACGCCAAAAACAGGAAGGACAAGGCCAACACCGCAGCAGCAGGAGGCGCAGAGGCTCAGAGCTGTGATGTGCAGGAGGAGAGGCTACAGGACGAGCAGGTGATGGTTAATGGGCAGGAAGAGGCTGAAGCTTCCTCACAGCAGAAACCAGCATCTCCTGAAGATGAGAAGGAGGACAGCTGGGAAACTTTGTTCAATGACGAAGGAGACTGTTTAGATCCACATCTAATGGAAGAGGTGAGAGGTGTTTGTGGGTTTTAGCATCTCTGACTCTTAATCAGCAGTCATGTTCTCCAACATATTGTACATGCCGTTTCTGGTGGGAACCTCAAATATATATATAAACCCCCACTAATATTTGGTTACTTAGAGTAAAGTTCCCCAACCGTGGTCCTGAATGCACACTGCCCTGCATGTTTTAGGCGTTTCCTTGCTTCAGCCCAGCTGATTCAATTGATGACTGATTAACAGGCGTTTGCTGAACTGTAAACACGCATTAGCATGTCGGCAAAAAATCCTACCTTCATGCCACTAAAACCATCACTTATTGTCTAAAAAGACCCAAACATGCACACACCCAATACAATCAGATGAATCAGGTGTGTTATAGCAAGAAAACACGCAGGGATGTGTGCCTTGAGGACTAGAGTTGGGAAACCTACCAACATGACTGATGATTAACAAAATAGTTGTTTTCTTTACATGCTTTTGCATTTTTTTTTTTTTACTGTGCTGCATCAGCTGTCTAGCGTAGTGGTGGATTCATCATGCTGAGGATCATTTTAGCTAGAGGTACTGCTGCATTCCACAATAAGGGGGAAGTAATGAAGAAAAACCTAAACTATTCCTAAATTTAATGTCACCTCCAATCAACTCAGAGATTGTTCAAACTTTGACACAGGTGGAGAGGTACATTTGTGCCTCCTTTCATTCATGTCTTGTCTCTCGCCTCTCAAGCTGGCTCTGAGCGAGGGCAGAAAGAAGAAGTCGAAACAGGAACCTAGATTTGACTACTACAATATGGACATGGACGACGAAGACGAGATTGACCTCACAGAGGACGAACTGTCCCATATTGTGGAAATCTACGACTTCCCCTCAGAGTTTAAGACGGAAGACCTCCTCAGGTTATTTCAGTGCTACCAGTACGTATACATCCGTCTCATTTGTCTACCTTTTATGGAAAAATATGTAAATATTTTGATAATTACTGTTTAAATCAAATTCTGTCGAGTTTTTCTAATATCAAACGCAGTTGTGCTTCAGTTGCCTCCCGTCTTGCTCACTGGATGAGTAACATTCCTGAATCTGAGTCCAGTCTATTTTCAGCAAGATGCCGAGACGTAAAGTTATGGGTTTTGTTGCAGGGTAATTCATGGACGCTCGTTCTAATAGCTTTTATTTTTTCATTTACTTTAGTGTTTATGCATGGGAAGTAATATTAGATAGTTTGGGCAGGAGAAAAACTTTTAAAGGAGCAAATTCATGGGTTAGCCAATTAAATTGCACCAAATCTTTGGACTATTATTGCTATTGTTGGCAATGACATAATCGCATGCATTCTTTAAGTATGAACTATTCCCAACACAACTAACTTAATCTAGTTTGATTTAAAAAGTCTCCAGATTTTGCTCATGTCCAAATTGGAGCGTTTAAATCAGCTGAGCGAGAACCCTCTTTGATTGAGGGTTGTCGGGTTTTATTAAACGATCGGTGCTGGATTCATGTGACTGCTGGCTGGGTTTTCAGACAGAGAGGATTCGACATCAAGTGGATTGATGACTCGCATGCCCTGGGTCTCTTCTCCAGCCCCTTAGCAGGTGAGTGAAGCTTTGCCTCGCTCTTAGCACCGTCACTGGTCCTTCCCTCTCTACCACGTTTTGTACGTCTGTAGCTTCGGCCATTTCAACCCCGGTATTTTGGGTATAAAAATAAAAACTGATCTGCCACTAGACATTTCGTACCAACCTTGAATCAATTCATAACCTGACTATGGGACCTTGTCATACTTGCTTTGACTGCAAATGATTTAAAGTAATCTTCTATCATCTACTCATAGTCTACTTTAAGGAAATATATTAACATGGGTCTAAGCTCGTAGCTTTTAAAGGCGTGGCTACGAAATGGTTTGTTTCTGGAGAAGGTTGGGAGGAATGTATGAATATTCACAGGGCCTGCACGTAATACATCATTAAGTGTATCGATATCGTAATATAAATGAAGCACAAGGTCTGTTCTATTATTTTGTTTTTCTTTTCAC
The DNA here is from genome assembly GCA_903067095.1 of Girardinus metallicus. NCBI lineage: Eukaryota > Metazoa > Chordata > Actinopteri > Cyprinodontiformes > Poeciliidae > Girardinus > Girardinus metallicus. The sequence goes on along the minus strand of CAEGAE010070373.1, from coordinate 39,325 downwards.
TTTTCAGCCCGAGAAGCTCTCAGAACCAAACACCCACTGATGAAGTTAAGACCACTTTCCAAATCCTCCAATGCCACCAAGGCTAAAGCCCGCAGCTGCTCAGGTACAACTGCATGTTGCTGTGTTTTTACTTTACATTAATGTCTGTAGTATTTTGATCTGCTGCCAAGAGCCACAAACAGACCCCAGAATTTTCAGTTTTTCCTTCGTTTTATTGTAATACAGAAGAATCTCCGAGCTGCCCCTATATTTGGATTTAGGGGTGGTTGGATCATAAATTTCATTCAAGGTGGCATTAAAAAGGGGTCTTAAAAAGTCTTAAATTTGATCTTCTGAAACCTGGAGATACCTTGATTAGTTATTTCCACAAAAAATATTGAATAAAAACAAAACAAACACAGCATCTTTGAGGACTCCTGCATAGCTTGGATTTATCAGTAATTCCAGCTGGATAAGACGGGATCATTTGATTCTGGATTCTTGGAATGAGCTAAAAATAAAAATTTAAATGCGTTTTTTCCTTTTCTTTTTCCAGTAATACGTTATTATCTATCCAGAGAGTAGCTAAAACATTTTACCTCCCTGTTCTTATTATAAGACTACCTCCTGCCTGCTAAAGAGCGGCCTCAGACAAGCGCGGCGCTGGCTCGGAAGCTTGTGATCGGAGCACTTGGTGTGAAAAGCAACTTAACGAAGGAGCAGCGAGAGGCAGAGAAGAAAAAACTCCAGCAGGCAAAAGGTACATTTACACAAAGGCATGATGTTTATCTTCCTATTGGGTTGCTTAAGTTTTAAATTGACGTTTTTTTGTTTTATTAGTATCATAAAAATAGCTGTTGAAGTTTCTGAGAGAATGTCTGAGTGTCAGACAGAAAGCCCAGCCAAGGCCAAGGCCTGAAATAAGGATTTATTAAAATGGTGGCGCAACCTCCCCCTCTTACCTGCATGTGTACTGCATGGTCTCTGCCACAAGTGGGCGCTGTTTGTACGTCGTCACAGACCTGAGCGGAAAGCGGAAAGATGCAAACCGATGCCAAGAGAACTCCATCACTTGCTGTGCACATCACTGCAGCTCTATAATCAGCATAGCAGCCATTTTCCTTCATGGAGGGAACATAAGTATATAGGCACAGAAAACCACAACTGCAGCCCAACAAGCAGTCAGTCCAGGAAGCAGAGGTCCGGACTGCAGCAAACTAAAAAAAGTTTCTTTGTTCTCAGCATAGGCGCACCACCAGGCTCTTTATTTAAGATCTGTAAATGCACAGTAAATGTGTGTACAGAACAGCATCACGTGCTAAACAGTATGTTCTGGGAAAGTGATGCCACATATAAAAAAATTACTTCCAGCTGGCTCCTCAGTCTTGCCACCCGCTCCTCACATCCCTGCTTGTGGTAACAGCAGATATATATTTAGATCATTGATTCACCTTCTGGGAGTTTTTTTTTGCTTTGTTTTTTCTATAGATGCTTCCACGTCTTCGTGTGTCTAACATGTTTGCGCTTCTTGATTTACCTTTCAGAACAAAAGCGTCTGGCAGCAAAACAAAGAGAAGATGCTTGGGAAGGAAAGTGAATGGACAACAATTTTTTTTTTTATTATTATTATTTTGTTGAAAATTACTTGAACTTCAACTCTGGTTTTCTTTCAACCAGCCATGATTGGAGCAAACATATGGACTCGCGTTCATCTTTATTAAAGCACTGAGTCTCGGTGTGAAACTATTTGATCCCAGGCTTTTATGTATTCTTTATAAGCATTCATTTTAATGTTTTAAAAGAGGTTAATTGTTGCTTTGATGAAGACATTGTTGAATTTGATGCTAGCTAAGTGAGTAAAGTACACATTTTTACTCTAAATTACTACTGTTCCTCAGTAATGGCTAACATTTTTAAACTCATACCAGCCTCAGACCAACCACTGCCAACCACAAGCGTTACTTTCAAGACTTTGAGTTAGGACATCATGTGTCGTGCATTTTTTTTTTTTTGTCATTGTTGTTCAAGCCTTGTCCAGTTTGCTAAAGCCCAGGTTACTGTTGAAATTCATTTGTTGATTTTACTTCAAATGATAAACAACATCGTGTTCAGTTTGTGCAGATTGTTCATGTGTAAAGATCAGATCGAGGATGTAAGAGACTTAACGACCTCATCTCCATTGTTTTGTAAGTTTGAATGAATTACTTTTTTTTTTTTCTCCCAGCATTTTTATTCTGATACAAAACTGTTTCAGTAGTTTGAGTTTTGGCCTAAACAAGTAAAAATAAAGCACAATCCCAGCTCATGTGTTTGATTTTTTTTTTTTATGTCTAAGGAAATTAATGTGATGCAGAAAAAGTGGAAAGTGCGACAATAGATGACAAGTAGTAGCCTTTTGGGCTAATCCTGACACATTTACAAAAACTGTTAATGTGCATTGTCCCTATCAAATACATTAAATAAAAGGGAGAAAAGTTGCTTTTCAAACGTTTTTTTCCACAAGTAAAAATCTGTGGTGTTTAATCAATTCAACCCCCATGAGGCTATCTTTTAAAAAACACATTTTTTTTTTTTTGTAATTATATCTGCAAATGATGGCTGTCTCTACCAGCCTTGGCTTTGGGTTGATATTTTTGTCCATTATTTATTTATTATTTTTTTTATTTCAAGGAGAGAGACTCAGAGTCCTTCTCAGAAGAATTGTATTTATACTGAGAATAAGCTGCACTCTTCTGGACTCTGTTTGCTAATTTGGCTTCTGTCTATGAGCATCTGAGTAATATACAGGGGGATAAACATATATGCACCAGTGTTTTAGAATTTTATTTGTAAAGGATGTTGAACCAAATATGTTTGAACTACAAAATTAGGAGCAATTGCTACTTTTTGTTGCTCCGTTAAAAATAGAAAGTCACATTAAGCTTTGTGGCCATTTTATGACAGATTATGAAAAGGTCTAATGGGGTGCAGATATTTTCGTAAAGGGCTATATAACAATTTATTCCTGGAAAGTTTGGACTAGACTTTTTTTTTTTTTTAAGCACCAAGCCTTCTCTAACATGACACTTTGAGATTCAGCCCTCTAATTCAGGCTTAGCTCTCTTAACTGAGCTTCCTTCTGAGTGTGCATACACACACGCATTTGCACACACACACACATCTCATGAACAGGAGCGTATTCTGGCAGATGCAGACAGACACCTCCTCTCCCAGCTGACCACAGACCATGTGGCACTGCAGCTTACTCACGTCTTCTGCCAGAAATCACTCCATGTTTGACCAGGAAAGGTGCACTGAGAGCTGCAGATTTGCCACTTTTATATTAAAACCAAATATTATTAACTTGAGTGTAGTTGAGAGTTCAGCAAATCGATCTAACATCTTGTCCTGAATGTAAATAAGTGAAAAAAAAAATAAAAATGCGCTGATCATGTTACTTTCAGTCAGGTATTCATTCATAACACGGACGTCAATCTTCCCCTGCGAAGCTTCTTATCAGGTCAGCGCAAAAGTCGTATGACAAATTTATTTTGGTTGCAGCCTGAGAGTAACAGACTTTGTGCCACGTTGCGCTTAGAGAGCTAAATTAAAAGCAGCAGCTTCTGAGAAGGCATCATTATGTTCCTTTTAAAAAAAAGCATTGCTCTAAATGAGCTCACAGGAATTCATGTCGAGGGACATTTTTGCATAAGAGAATCATCTGGGTCAGTATTTTGATTCAGAAGTTGTTCAAAATGGATAACATTTCCTGATTCTGTTTGTTTCTACAGAAACAAAACGTGTTTCACCTGGTGAGAATAGAGTTTATCTGTGAACTCTAGTCTAGAGTTCACAGATTAAGCAGATTTTGTTGATTGTAATTTACTTAAAAACAGAGAACAAAGTATGAAAACAGAGACGTGAAAGCAGCCGTCGCAATTTCTTTTATCTCACTTAATGAAGTAAATGGTTAAAACAGTGATCGATTCATGAATTTCAATTACTTATTAAAGAGACCATCAACCGGTTTTGAAAATAATACAAAAAGACATGGAAACATAAAACTCTTAATTGCATCATATGCTACTTTGACACATTTCTGCTTCTTATAAGTGGGTTTTAGGGATTCATATTAATAAAAACGTACTTTGTGCTACCGGAATAAGACACAGTAATGGAAAATATCAATAAAACCAACATTCCCTGCACTCATAATGACTCCATTATGAGATTAATGAACAGATGCGGCTTTCTAAATTAAACATTGTAGACAAACTGGAGTAAAAACTGAATCTTATTCAGATATGTAAAAAAAAAAGTTAAAATAGATTTTTTTTAATGAGTTTGCATAGAACATGTTTCATAAAGGAAGTACAATAGTGAAACCATGTTACTTCACCCTTATTGTGAGTTTGAATTCAACTTCTATACATAGCAATAGAAAGTCTTTGGGAGCAACGCAGTTCTGAAATCTGATCCCTACACAGAAGTATGATAGAAACCAAGGGCACTTTTAGGTGTGGAAAAATGTAACCGTTTTAGGAGAGTGGCAAGAAAAAAGGACTTTGGTAAGGTGAGACCAAACTATATTAGACCAAATATTGGTCTGTGAATATATATTATGTGTGGCAGAAAACTAAAACCATCTACCACGGTGAAACAGGTTGGTGGCTGCATCAAAATGGAGTTCAATACAGACCGAAAACCTGTTGGAGAAAGTGGGAAAAATGTACAGTTTCCAGAACGATTGCCTCCCTAAATATACAGTCAGCTTTAATGAAATGGTTTAAATCTGAGCATTTACACATTTAGACCTGGCTTACACCAAAAACCAATTAAAAATCTTGGGCCAGACTTAAAACCTGGCCCAATATACGCCACAAGCTGTTCACACTTTTATTCGTAGCTAAATCATGTCAGATTGTTTGCACTTTTCCAATTTTGTGTGTGAACCTTAGCTAAAAATATCAGTGAAAAGGTTCAGGGTGTGTGAGTCCATTTGGCAACGAAAGTAACAATGCCCGCAAATACCAAAACTAACAGTAAGCTACACAGAAGGAAGCATAAAGAGTTAGAAATTCAAAAAGTTTCTGGAAGACAGACACGGTTCTGACAGAACTAGGCTCCGCCTTCAAGAACGACACTTGACAGCAGGCTGGATCGCTTCGAGCGCAGAGTAGAATTCGCTCAATTTCTGCACAAATTTTCAGTCGACCGCCCTGTTTGTTGTCCCTGTGGCTAAGCGACATACAGAGAGCAAGAAGCTGTGTTTTTTTTTTTTTTTTTTTTTTTTTTGTTAACCAACATCGTGTGAGATCCGAGCCCTGCCCACAATGTCATGCTTTTTATTGTGGCTTCACGAGGAGGTGATGTACCGCAGAGCAGTGTACTGGGAGACTCGTACACAATCATTAGATTAACAACACAAACACAAACCACTACTGAGCAAGTGGTGAGCACAAGTGCAACTTCTGCTCCATGCGTAGAAACGTGTTTCATAAAGCAAATGAAATGAGGCAGGGTCTAAATAAAGGAGTAATCTCATGTGCCAGCACAGCAAATGACCCCTGGAGGAGGAGGGTGTTGTGTATCCTAGCAGCAAACACTCAGAAAGTTTAGCTTACGTCATTTGATTTGCTTTTCAAATTTTCTAACTTTGCATCTACAGACATTTTTAGCAAAGACATTTATTCTATATTTTGTGTTTCTTTGTCCTGTTTTAAGCGCAAGTGCACAAAAATCAAAAGCAAAACTTTATTAGAGGTGCTCATGCTGGCCTGAGCAGTTTATGGTAGGTCTTTGGTCTTTACAAAACATGTTCATTACATTCTTAGATAATGAGATTTTAGTCTCTTTTGAGCTCCTTTCAGAATGAGCTGTTTTAGGGGCTCTGCCACTGTAAATACAATTACAGTGGCTTGCAGAAGTTTTCAGAATCCCTTTAATTTTTCAATATTTTGCCGCATTACAACCAAAAAACATAAATATATTTCATTGGAATTTTATGTGAAACACCACCACAAAGTGGTATTCAGCTGTGAAGAAGTAAGAAAAAAATACGCATGGTTCAAAACATTTTTTACGAATAAAAAAACAGAAGTTCGGGTGTGAAAAAGCATTGGGCTCCTGTGAGTCAATGCTTTTTGTGGAGCCCCCTTTTGCTGCTGGTCTTTTAGGGTTTGTCTCTACCCGCTTTGCACATTTAGTGACTGAAATCTTCTTTGCAAAGCAGCTCAAGCTCAGTCAGATTAAATGGAGAGTTTGTGAACGGCAGCTTTCAGATCTCGCCACAGAACCACGCTACAAGTTCACCTATGTAGCACAGCTGCGTCCCCCCAGATGGTGTAAATAGAGGAAAGTAACAATAAATGATGTAAATATTAATGTGTCTTGAGCCCCCTGAAAGAAATATCAGGTTAACTTACTCGAAGTGAAAGATGACAACGAGGAACAAATCTTGACCAGAAAGGACTTTTCACTAAATGAGAGATCACAACAAATGCCTCCTCTAAACGAAGAGTACATCCCTCAATAAGTTCTCTCCTAATTAGAAGGAGCTGAACGGTCATCCCCCTACTTCAGTGGAGTGAAACAGAAATCACACTCCTTTCCTGCAAGGATTAAGTCTATAACTAGATTATTTGGACACCAGCAGGACATGTTTACAGCAAATGCAGCAGTGCAGGAAAATAATCTCATGCCAACTGCAGCACTATAAACACACAAAAACTGACTTTGAATTTGGTTCCTTATCTTTTAATTAAACAAACAATTCTCCAATAATTATGCAGTTGTTCGGATAAAATGCTGTCGGTAAGGTCTAAAAGATCTTAAGACAACCAGTTGGTTTGGTTTGTGAAGTTTAAATCTCTCAACAGGTCACGGCCTTGTTCCCTTTTTGCTCAAAAAAACTCGGTGCAGGTCTCACACCTTGAATTACGAATAAACTGGGATCCATTAAAAATAATACTTATGCGTCATTTAATAATTAAAGTTGGTATAAATGTGGTTGCTCTGTAGGCTTATATAGTTGTGTAATTCCCTGGACCGGCCCAAGGCAATGCAGGGCAAGCGGATATTATGTGTACGGGCAAGTTGCGTACTCATGCGCCGTACGCATGATGCGTACACTCACTGTGTGTACGACACGAGAGTCACGCTCACTGTGCGTATGACAGTGTCACGCTCATTGTGCGTATGGCGATTATTAGCTAATTTAACATAGCAGTTTGCGGGTTATGTTTCTTTTCTGCATTCTTCACATATACAAACTGTAGCTCACAAAACGCACATTTCATAAACAAAATTTTTTTTATTGCCGTCTTACACTTTACTTATAAACAAAGTCCACGTGCCGTTCATTCTGCACACAAATATCCAAAGTTCATCCAAAGCCAAGTCTATCCTCGACACAAGTTGAGAAAAGGAGGCAAAGAAAGCAGAAAAGACAGACATCCGCAAAGCCTGTCATTTCTTTCCGTTTGAAACAAGCGATACCCTTCTGCCTCGTAGTTTGGAGCAAAACTTTTGGCTCCGGTGTTGGTCTACCTTTGGTTATTATTCCTTCTTCGATTGAAAACCCACTTTAGAAAAATGTTTAAGTGCAGAAATGCAGTCATCCACTTTGATGTCGGAAGTGAAGAGAAAACACTAAATATACCGCTGCACTTCACTTATTTACTTTATGGCTAGCGCGCTGTCTCTTACTCTGCAGTTGTGGAGGCACAATGTCTGGGATCATGAGCGCCCCCTACCACGAGGCAAGAGAACTGCCTCCCTCACCTCGAATCTGTTCTCTGCCGTTTCTGATCGCTCCTCAGCACACGAAACACGTTACGCACACAGTTGGTGACAAAAAAAACAAAAAAAAAAAAAAAACAAACAAACAATGCACATAAGCTAAATTATGGAAAATCAGTTTACATATTAAATGTTTTTTGAACCATTTTATTGGTGAGCATGCTCCCATCGAATGGCAGCCAGAGCAGTTTGCCAGAGGTTGCGCAATCTCTGGTGAGGCTCAGCTCGCTGCTGCCTCACGGGCTTCGCTTGTGAGCATTTGAATGGGAAACTGCGAAAATTCAACGATTCTGAAGAAAAACACTCAAATTTGATTAAGCTGAATGAAAAATAAATACTTAGCACAAACAACAAGGTGAAAATAGCAATATAAATTATCTTATCAATATAATTTTTTCACGATGACAGGTGAGACAGAGCCTGTCTCACCTGAATATAAATATGATATATAATAGGTGAGGCATCATGGAAGAATAATATATATTGATAATTTATGTAGCTATTTTCACCCTGTGTTTTGTATATTAATATAAGGTATTTATTTTTCATTTAGCTTAACCAATTTTAATTTTAATACAAATAAGTTTTTTCAGTCTGTTACTCCTGTAAGATTAAAATCAGTAACCATAACAACACTGGCATGATGTGAGCTAATTACAAACGATGCTAATGATGTTACTATGTTAAACTCATTCTAGTAGAGTAGCTTAGGAAAGTCCACATGTAAAGCATCTGGAGGCCCCCCAAATAAAAATTTGCTTAGTACCCCAAAAAGTCTTGGGTCGGCCCTGCAGATTCTTCAAGAAAAAGTACAATAACAAAGTTTTATTCTCCACTCTGTTTTAACTCTATGTTTCCAGCTCTATTTTTCCTCACAGAAATCTGACGTAGACGTAGCAAAAACTCTGAGTTGTTTGTGGTTCGAAAAGCTGAGTCAGTGACGATAAAAAAAAAAAATGGAGCGAGGAATAAGACAGACACCTCTGACTGCCTGAGTCATACCCAATCTGTGATGTAAGTTAATGAAGAAAAGGAAAAGACACATGTACCGGCCCAAGTAAGCACAGTTTTATAGATCTAGGTTGTGACTGGTTAAAAAGTGAAGAAGAAGAAGAAAAAAATAAACAATATTAATCACGTCTTTGGAGGCAGCTTGCAGAATTTCTATATCCTGACTGAAAACGCTTAACTTTATTCTTATTTCTCTTTCGTTTTAGCTGGCAGTCTCAGGCCCTGCCCACAAATAACCAGTACTGAAATGATCAGACATTTTGTAAATCTGACTTTTATTCTTTTGCTACTGTTACCAAGTACTCTGAAGCTCGATGCAATAGTACAACCAGATCTCATGTTGCTCCCTTGTGTTTGACAAGGAAAGATCAAACAAAGTGGAAGTATTTGTCATAATAAAATTAACAATACAATCAAGTTTCAACTTCAAAGTACATTAAAATTCTGCATAAATTAAAGAACCTGAAGAACAATAGTTGAGAGAGGTAATATAAGACTGTACATGACAATACATTTGCAATACATTACAGTATTTATTTAAAACAGAAGCAAAATAGCACCATGGGATGAAATAAAATCTAAATGAAAACTAAAATAAAGAAAAACACACAGTTCTGACAGTAAATCCTGGATGTTGTTACGTGGACGGTGGCCATACGGGAAGCCCGTTTTGTTTACTTGCGTAAATATGTGGACAATTGAGTGATGCATGATACAGGTTCTCTTCATATGCCTCCGTCTCACTACTTATAACTGTGGTTATGATTTAAACAAGGCGTTAACATTTGTTTTTTAAAAAAAGGCATGTTTTTGAATCTGTAAACTGTTTTATCACAAATCATGGTCCAGCTTTTGTCTTTTGCCTTTGCATCCCTTTCTCTTTCTACATGTATTCTTTGTTCCTATTTAATGTTCAAACAAAAATCAAATCTTCTCACAACGATCTATCACAGGACCCTAAAAACAAACATACAAAAAAAGCCATTTCTGTCCTCTCCTTCCGTTCACTTTCTCCCCCTCTGCCTCAGCTGTTCCGATTTACTGTTGTTTACTCTTCGCCGCCTTACTTCTGAGGTCTGGAAAAGAGTCGTGCAGTTCTTAAATGTACATGTTCCCTAATTCACAAGAAGTTGTTGGAAAGTTGACGCTGGTGGTCGAACAAGTCCTCCTCTTCGGCGCTGTACGCGTCAGCTGATGGGAAACGAATAAACCGAGAGATTAAAAAAAAAAAAAAAAAGCATAACAAGCAAATAATCAGTACAAATTCTTCAATAGGCCAGGGGTTTTTATGTGCAGCACGCTGCGTTACCTGCGTGGCAACGGAAGAGATAAACTCGTGCTCCGTCGTACTTGCACCGGCAGCGCATCGCATTGTTTTGGAAATCAGACTCAGCCATGTCCAGGGTGGGGTTCACTTCAACCTGCGCAGGAAGAGAGATGAAAGGAGAGATAAATATCATGACTTATTATCCACATATTAAGCGAGCATTCATTACACTTGAAATTTTTAAAATTTTGTCTGTTATCATTTATCTGATAAACTAAAACAAAGTGGTCATTGGCGTACGCAGACATTTTGGGGGCCAGTTGTTCAAGTGGGAAAAAAAGGGCACATCGGCTGTCTGAGTGGCGTGAGATTTTTTGTATGTATCTAATGCAAATCATAAGCCATATGCTAACAAGCTTGAAAAAAAAATAAAAATATTTAAGAAAAATTGTCAAGCAAAGTTACAAAAATATGGGACATTTACATACAGTAGTTTAAGAATACTGCCTTAGACTACACACTAAAAAAAACAACAAACTGTTTTAGAAGGGCATGTTTGTAAAGTGTTTTACTAATGAACATGTGGTGTGTATATGTATTTTCCCCCTGAATCAGTACTTTGTGGCCCCAGCATTTACATCTGCGAGAATATTTGGGTTATGCCTGTACTGCCTTTGCACATTTAGAAACTGAAGATTTTGCGCGACATTCTTGAAAGAAATTGCGGTCAAGGTCACCCATGAACATCAATTTTGCCACAATTTCTCAGTTGCACTAAGGTGTGTATTTGCAGCCCTCCAACAGGTTTTCACTCCATCCATCTTTCCATCAACTCTCGTCAGCTTTCCCGTCGCTGCTAAAGAATTAGTCCCAACAGAATGAAGAAGCACCATTACCGCGCTTCTTAGTGGGGATGGTGTGTTGCACGATATTAGTCTTCCACTCCATACTGTTTAGCATTCAGGCTTATTCTCCTTTAGATCAGAGAAACCTTCTTCCAGATGTTTGCTGTGGCAAGCCCTAACAGGAATTATTATGGCTCTCTTTCAACATTGACTTCCTTCTTTCCCACTCTCACATAAATGACAGATTTGTAGTGTAAGAGACCAAATGGTTGTCTTGTAAACAGATCCCCCACTTTCTTCTCTCCAGAGAAACCGCATGCTCCTTGGCTGCTTCTCCGATTAATGCTGCCATGATTTGGTAGGTTTGCAGTTTTCAGAAGATGGAATTAACAGCGTCTCTTTGAGATGTTCAAACTTCAGAATATTGTTCTGTAAGCTAACCCCCACCAACCACAACTTTCTCTCTGTGCGTCTTTGTCTTTGTACAATAGCTGGATTTATAGTAAGATTATATTACTAAGGGGTCGGTAGCGCTGGATTTCATCTAAGGGTATCAGATTAAAAGATGACGAGTACAAGAACATGTCACCCTTTTAAGATTTGGTTGTACACGTACGATCGCACTACAAACACATTGAAGTTTGTGGCTGTAACGTGAGAAAATGTTTTTAAAAAATTTGGCAAGGCACTTCAGATTACTGAGGAGTCTGAGGTTGATGGATTCGTGAATGCGTCTCTGCTCTGAGATCAGCGGCTTCCTCAAGGCTCCCCGGGTCACATGGGAAAACATGTTTTTCTCTGGACAAAACGAAACTGTACATTTTGTCCTTTTAAAAAAACGAAGGGAAAAAACTTGGGGGTGGGGGGGAGTCAGTTCTCTGGACGGTTATGGAACAACAGCTCGCCGGACCGAGAAACCACAGGATTATTGTTTTCTGCTTTCCTATATGGCATCGAATGTATAAACTCAGACGACGAATGACATCACTTTCCACAGTTATCTCTGCAGAGAGAAAGGGGGTTGCAGAAAAAAAGCCCAGAGATGCAGATGAGGGTTTGGAGTTTGCAGCCTATCATTAGACTGCAGTCATGGTTGGTTGCCATGGCGGCTTGTTTTCTACTCTGTCTGCCTCCCATATATAAGAAAATGAACTTTCCTGATGCACACATCAAACAGATAACCTGACCACATATTCATTAAAGCGGCCCAGTTTTTTAATTTTTTTTTTATGTACCGTTTAAACTGTGCGGTCCTATTTATATTTACAACTTCAGGATTCAGGGTTAAAAATATTCATAACTGTTATTCTTTTCGTCAACTTTCAGGCAATGTTTTTGGGAACATGGACTGGATCTGGTAAAGTGTGAGCGCTTGCAAGTGGAGACCGGAGAGTGATTTCGGATCGCGCGTTTACAGCCTTGATGTAAAACGCTTCAGCTTCACGACAGTTAATGCTTTCTTAAAAGCTCTTGTAATAATGTGAAACAAAGGGGCCACAAGCCGTTTTACGGGACAATGAAAGTCCCGTTGCTGTTGCGTTAAAAAGCCTGAGAAGGTTGTACTGCTGATCTTTTAGATACGAGTGCAAGTGGGGGCTGAGGTGGACGTGACTCATCAGCGTAGATGTATGCTGCATAAAGTGGCTGCCTGGTAAAGACGTAGAAACACCCAGCTGCGTGAAAGATGAACGAGGATCTACGCCCTCCTTCTCTCGTTCGCTCCTCGCAAAGTTACGAGGCGCTTATCTGCGTTCGCGACCACAAAATCATTCTGCCGGGTCAAGCTTTGTCAAACACAATAGATCTCACAAGTGTAAGACGTAAACAATCTGAATTCAGCACAAACAACCAGAATAAAAGAGAAAGAAAGAAAAAAAAAACTGTAAACACAGTCCTGGTGATGCTGCTGAGAATAAATAGAATAAATGATAGAGATGCAGGAGGGATGAGTAGGTCACCACAGCAGATCGGATGTCTCGGTAGAGAGAGAGGGCGCAGATGTGGACGAGCTCACGTTTCAACCTGTAATGTGCTGACTGAGCTTTTCCACCGCCACTAGGTTTGTTCTCTCTATAAAGGGCGGACTAACAGTAGGTCTGCTTTCTATATAAATCTAGACTAAATTTACTTTTCTTAAACACGCACACACCCTTAAGACTGCGTTGCTGCTGTACACCTGACTGACTGGAGGGCCAGCCAAGAGCCATTTAGTGAAAATTACAGCCTTTTATCGCAGCTTTTATCTCACGTGTGCCTTGAGATGTTGAAACACAAACTGCTTGCTTTACTTTTCGCTTTTTTCCCCCCACTTTCCTTCCCGACGCGGGACCTCACTGCCGAAATCACTGATGACGTTTCAGCAAGAAGATTAAAATAAGGATTTTCACAGTTTTCACAGCACACCTGTTCTTTTTGCCACCCATTTTGAACGCGTAAACACGCAAATTAACTGCTGAACGACTGCATTCATTTCCACAGAGGTAAGGTGTTAAACAGAGAGGATGGATGGATGGAGAAAGGAACAGGAAATGCAGGAAAATAAAGATTTCCTTTATGCTCTTCTCTTTTGTACCAAAATAAAACTCCAGATTTTCCCCCAAACTGGTCTTTCCCAGAATGTTGTTTTGCGTGCTGTTCTAACACAAAAGAACAGTACACAAATGAGCCTTCCCACAGCTGGGAAGGCTCATGGGAAAAGGGAAGATTTCACTTTCCAGTTGTGTTTCTTTGCCTCGCAGAGCAATACCCAAATACTGACCTGAAAGATGTATTCACCAGGTCGAACATCTGTGATGTCCACCCACTGGCAGTCGATGTCGTGGCGGTACGTGTCCCAGCAGCCCACGGAGATGCCCTGCTGGCCCCAGTTGTAGCAAGCGTATCGCTTATGGATACCTGAAGGGGTAGAAAATACAAATATGGGACATTACATACGTTACATCGATGTGGTGCAGTGTTTCTCAGTGTGGGTAAAAAATACCGGAAATAGCTGGTGTGTCTTTTTAAAGAATAAGAGCGATCTACAGTCAATGTAAGATTTACTTAATGAGTATAATGCTGTTTTTTCCCCCTTTGTAGCAATTTGGTCTTTACTGTAGAGATGATTTATATAGACTTTCTTGTGTTTAATCACTGTTTTTTTTCCCCCCAAACCTTCTTTATCTTTTGAAGTGGCTTTGAACAATAGTTCTCTAGACAACTTTACTTTTAAGATCTTCTTTTGATGTTTTTTTTTTCTGTTTCCCCAACTCTGACATGTAATTATTTCACACATAAAAAGCATTTAGCCTCGAGGGATAAACCAGTGATTTGGCATCAAATACCAGACAGCTTTGCAAAAACTAGTTTTTAAAGCAGATCTTGGGGCACCTTGTAATGATCCATTTGTCACAATTACGTATTTTGTTTCACTTTCCATCTAAATACCTTTGCCATATTTAGACAGCCTGTGAGTTTGACAAACACAGAAGAAAATAGTAGGAGATTCCCAAAGAGCTTTTTGCTCCTAACTCAGCACAAAGAGGACTACCACCTAGACCTGTCACTTTTTTACTTGTCCTCTCTCAATGCAAAATATGTAATAATGATCACATACAGGGATTGGAGAGAAAGGGAATGAAAAAGGAATTCCCCAGAAATAACGGAAAGAGCTTAAAAAAAGACCAAAGAACTCTTAATCTGAACCACCGTCACAGAACCAAAGTTTTTTTTTTATTTATTGGTCACAGCTCACCATCGGGGCAGTAGGTGTCCTCCAGGCAGAAGCTGGCCTTATGACCTTCAGCCACCTTTGTCCCGTTGAGGGTGAGCAGATCGTAGTGGGTGAACACCTCGATACTGTGGTAATGTCTGGAAGCAATGCATGGAAAAAACAAACACAAAAAAAAAAAAAAATCACAGTTATGAAAGGAAGTCAGAACAGCCTACATGAAAACAATCCGTGTGTTTCTTTTTCAGTCTTTTGATTTTATATCAGTATGAAATATGACCGCCATAAATGCGGCTACGGTTCCCCGGAGGTGTCAGACGGGCGTGATGAACAGATGGGAAGGCTCATGGGAAAAGGGAAGATTTCACTTTCCAGTTGCGTTTCTTTGCCTCGCAGGGCAATACCCAAAGCAAAAAGTTACCAAAACTGCAAGTGAAACCCTGTGTTTGCTGGTGGCGAAGGTAGCAATTGGGTTGTGGTCGTCCTCCTTGTTCTAGGACACAGAACCACAGCTGCTGCGATAAGGACTCAGGCGTCTGTGACGTAGGTCCTGGTCACGACTGTAACAACAGGGTGAGCCAGTAACGAGGATGCTCATTCTAAACTTTATCTGTGTTTGTTAAATGACAGAGGTTTAAAGGAAGGGTGATTACTATTTATAGACAGTAATCTATTTTATGCTGCACTCAAGGATCTCATTTCACTTTCTAAATCTTGTGTTGCCATTCATGTCAGACGGCAGAGGTTTAGTTTGCAGCTGTCCAGAATTACATGCAGCTCGTGAAGTCTCAGAGCAGCCCACTTCTGTTGCTGGAAGGTTATGGCCACAAACTTTGACATATTTAATTTGAGTCTTATATGTTAGGTGCGAAAGAGACAGAAAAGTATGAATGACTTAGGATTTTTAATAAATAAAAATCTAAACAGTGTGGTGTGAATTTGTATTTCCCTCCACTCCCACCCCCATCACTAATCACTTTGTAGAACGGAAATTGTGAACTTCTGCCACAGATTCTCAGTTGGATTGAGGTCTGGACTTTGACTGGGCCATTCTAACATATGAATGTGTATTGATCTAAGCCATTCATTTGTAGTTCAGGCTGTGTCATTGCCCTCTAACAGGATTGATGTGTTATTTGCTCTGTTCATCTTACCATCAACTCTGACCCGTTTACCTGCCCCCATGATGCCGCCACCACCACCATGTTTCACCATGTTTTCAGCCACACAAAACCAGGCCACGGTGGTAACATTTTGGTCTCATCCGACCAGACATTAAGTTCTTTCATAAAGTTTCTTCCAACAATAGCTTTTTGTTTTCTTGGCACTTTAGTTTAAGGACCAGATTTGTGGCGTGCACATCTTGAGTTTGTCCTGTCAACAAACTTCCCCTCCCCCCTCGCCTGAGCTGCAGGTCTCTGCAGCTGCTCCAAAGTAGCCACATGTTTCAGAGACATGTGACAAGAAAAGAGAAAAGGGGGCTGAATGTAAAGACATGACTTCACATTGAACAGTACCTTTTTTAAATTCAAATCTAAATATTCGTCGGAGAATTGAAGCATCTATTAAAATATGAGCTGTAGGAGCCTCCGTCCCATCCTCACCTGTGACACTGGTGCCAGACCCAACTCTCCCTGGTGGCTCGCGGTCTGAAGTCAGCCAGTCCCATGTTCATGATACGGGAGGAGAAGCGCAACAGTCTGCGATGTCCGTAGGGCCAGTTCATCCTGGCAGCGGAGGAGGACAGGCAGTTCTCCTCGTTGGCGCAGGTCAGCAGGTGAAGAGGCCGGTCCTCCAGGTAGGCTGACTCCTGGACGAGCTGGGCGTCCACCACAAGGTCGGGAGCGGCTGCAGGAAATCATTCAGGTTCAAAACAAGAAGACATTCAATCTTGTGATTAGCTGCTTAAAAAAAGTTCATAAATGTATGTATATAATCCTTGTGTTTGCTTCTTTGCTCTTCGTTACAGCAAACACAAGGAAGGCGAGCTTCTAAAATAACCAGTTTCCACAGCCACATTTTTCCCCCCTCCCATTTTCTAGTTTGCCACACTGACACACAACACCAGATGATACATCCGAGTTGAAGTTCATTCACGTATTGAAAGACTGCGCTGTCTGATTGTCTGCATGTGAATGAGCCCAACAAATTCAAGAGGTTAAAATTTGGTCAAAATTTGAAGAAAAGTTTCCATTTTTATCCCGCTGGTGTGAATATAATATCCACCACCTGCTGGAGTAACATGGAATAAAATTCTCAGTCTCTGGGAATCAGCTGGTGTCAGGCACTGGAGGATTTTCAGCCTGATGGACCCTGAAGTGTTAACAGCGGGTTGGAAACTCAAAAATGTCCATTTCAGTATATGCACCATAATAAGGCTACCAGGTTGTGGTAACATTTAAGATGAAGCCACAGAAAGCAGATATGTTGAAGAAAACTGTTCTGAAAGAAAACTGCGCTTTCTAAGACATGTTAAAAATGGTTGCAGTTCGTTCAAACTGCAAGAGGGAAAAACTTTTTGCAGGATTAACAGCGTGCATAGTGTGGTCATCTCAGCAAGATTGTCGCTATATTTAAATAGCTTCTAACACACAATTAGTGACTTTTTCTGGTGTTAGTGGAGAGTTTTGGAGGCTCTGACCGGTAGCGCCCCCAGAAAATCTTTAAAGGGGGAGCCAGACCAGACCAGTAAAAGCTTTACGGCGGACCAAAATAAAATTATAAAATTAAAAGATGCATCGTTCTTAAAATTCTGGCAGTACAATTAGCTTATCACCTCAGCCACTTAAAAGGCGATCACAGGCAAACCCAGTCATCATTCAGCAGTTCCTCCCAGCAGCAATCAGGGAGGATTGCTGCTCGTTAATGTTAACGAGGGCAAGACTCGTTAACATTATTAATATCATTGAGCAATTTTTTTATTTATTGTTGATGTCGATTTAGTACAAATAAATGGTATTACATGTTGATGTTTCACTGTGAGTTGTGGTAAGGTCCAAAGTCAACCGAAAAGTAAAAAATCAAACCAGACGCAAGAAAACTTCAAACGTGAAAGTTTAACTGACCATGCACTCTTTGGACCTCTAATAACTGCTCTTTATATAGAGAAGTTGGCAACACTGCAGGTCAGTGAATGCACCAAACTAGCACTGATGAAGTCAGACAGCACAGACGAGAAAGACGCAATTTAAAAGGAAATTATGTTTTTTTTAAGACATGCCAGCAGATATGAATGGAGTACAAGTGATTGACTTTGCAGAACTGTCCTAGACATTGGGAGCCTTTTGGAAATCCAAGAGTTAATGTAGGCAGACGCTTTCTACAGTACAAACAGGGACACTTTTGGTAATGCTAGCCATGGTAGGCTAGGTGGTCAAATAAGTTGCTAGAGAGAGATTAAAATGTGATTATGACTTTGCTTTACTCCCTGTTTTGTGTGTGCAGAGTCCTCACACACATCTGGCTCCATAGATTGTGTTCCCACTGTGCATAATGACTGAAATTGGTATCGGCACAAGAACGGAAATCAGCCCCGAAATTCTGATCGGTGCATCTCCTTTCAAGATCAAATAAGAAAAGTGCCAGACTTATGGGATAGATTTATAGTATGGTTTTAAATGAACACTTTACCAGCAAGTGGAGACAGACAGCTGCAAAGCAGAAATACCAGTTTCACGTAATACTAGTTCCCCACAAAGCCTGTAAATAAACTATGCAGTATAGCATTTGCTAGAATTTTATTTAACAATCTCTTTGCTACAAATTAAGTCACTGGGTTTGGACTCACTCTCCACACATGTCACTCCAGCAGCCCTGCCGTCTCCCCCTCGGGGACAGTAGACCTGACCGTTCCTGCGACACTGCTGGATGGACATCTCCGTGCCCACGCAGTGAGTCCCACTCAGCAGCACATCCTTGGAGTCGGAGGATCCCGGCCAGAACCAGGTCTCCTGAAAACACAGAAAAGTAGAGCACATTCAAGCACAAAAATAATTAGATGCTTAAGCCCTTCTGGACAAACAATGCGGGACAATTAGGAAGAATTTGGTGCAGAGAAGCACACAGTAGGCTCTACTATAAACGCTAGAACACATATTTTATGGGCACTATCAGTACACATTATCACATTTTCCACTCTTACTCACAATTTGAAAACTGCTTGTTAAATGTTCCAAGCAGCACCCCTCCGTCCCCCTGTTTCCCCCCCAAAACACACTCGGTCTGCCGTTTCCATGCACTGTTCTATTTTCAGTTTGTTTGCTCTGTGAATTCCCCTCTTCCCCCACTCTTCCGATCTCTCTTCACTTCAGTTTCCCTCTTTTATTTTCAGTGCACTGGAAGTGGACGTTTGAGAAGCCTGTAATTACTGCAGGCCTCAGTAATAACACAGCACAGCCATACAAACAGCAGAATGGAGAGAAAGGGAGAGAGAGAGAAAGAGAGGAGGAACACACAAAGAACAAAAGTTCACAGACAGAAAAAGAAAACGACTAGAATTCACCTCATGAGCTCTGGAGGCGAATCCCAAGCCGAGCTGTCGGCAGACCACCATGGCCTCGTTGAGGCCAAAGTTCTCGCTGCAAACCGAACCCCAGCGCATTGCTCCTCCGACCTCCATCAGCACCTCCACACGGCCCTCTCCACGGTCCCTTCCGCCTGCCAGGCGAATCTGGATCCGCAGAAAGGAACGAGCGTCGCAGTTTCAGAGCAGAGACACTCATGTACTTTGAACGTAGAAATGTGTCTTTGTGCGCTCATCTCACGGTTGTCTGGATGCCGGTGTTGGGGACGTTGCAGCGGACAGCTACATCTTGGGTGTGTTTGCAGGTGTAAAGTGGTACTTGTTTGTAGACACAATCCATGATAGACTTCTCTCTGCCTGTGCACTGGACACTGTTCATGTGGATGGGACCAGTACCTGAGGAAAAGCGGCGGAGAGACAGGACAGAGTTCACATGCAAACTGCAAAGCTGCTTAGAGTTGTGCAAATATACAGCTCTGGAAAAAAAAAAATTAAGAAATCACTTGAAATGATAATTTTTTCTGATTTTATTCTTCGTAGGTAAATGCTTGAGTAAAATGAACATTGTTCCTTTATTCTATGAACTACTGACAACATGTCTCCGAAATAAAAAAAATGTATTTATTTGCAGAAAATGGTCAAAGTAACGAAAAAAAAAATGCTGCGCTTTCAGACCTCAAATAATGCAAAGAAAACAAGTTCATATTCATGTAGAAAAAAAAAACAATACTAGTGTTTTAACTCGGGAAGAGCTCAGCAGTCAATATTTGGTGGAATAACTGTGAGGGTTTCAATGGGGTTCAGTGCAGTGGGCTCTTTAGAAACACACTTTATAATCATATTCAGGGAGCCCTAATAGTGTCCATAATGGGGTTGAAAAATGACAGTGACCACAACTTGAAATAATAGTAATGACAAGTCATGCCTGAGATGAGAAAATGTGTTTTTCTGATGCTTAACTTTGTCCTCACATTTAAAATGTCTTTAAACATTATGTGCTCTGAACCTTTATTTCTATAGCACATTTTACAAAACCACTAGGGTAGCCAAAGTGCTGTACATTAAAAAAAGAAATATGTAAAGGTATAAAAAAAAACAGACACCTGCACTCAAGGATCTCATTTCACTTTCTAAATCTCGTGTTGCAGATTTAGTACATGACACCTGTCATGTACTAAACGTACATGACAGGTGTATTTTAAGGTGCCAATGAATACAGGTGTGGTTTCCAAATATTTAAATATAAAACAGAACAAGAGGAGGCCTGTCTAAAATTCAAGGGTAACTTATTCCATAAAAAAAAGCTTTCTGACGCAGCCTTCAAGTTCACGAAGTTTGCATGGTCCACATATCCGACTCGGCTGAGCTCTTTCTACATTGTGACATTTTCTGACATTTTTATGCAAAAAACCCCCTCAAAATTATGCAGGCAACTGTTTGGACAGCTCAGTGGCAGCACAAGGCGGCTTATGCACAATTCTTAATTCAGATAATTAAAAATCTAACTTTGACTAATCATAAGTCAAAATCATAATGTTGAATTGTCTGTGTGACGAATCTGGTGATGTCATTTGAGATATTTTGAAGGAACTTTTGACTCGTCAAAATGTAATTGAAGATATCTTGAATTATTCTTCTTACTATTCAGAATGTGAATGCAGATATCTTAAATTACCATCCAGGACAGTCAAATGTAGTTGCGTCTAGTCAATAGATTTTTAAATATGTAGAATGCGACGCGAAACCGATTTTATGTTAAAACGGCCTGCCATACCATCGGAGCTATTCTGACGCTTCATAGGCGGTGAAACGTCAGTCTGGGTAAGTTTGATATTTTGCAAACTAATTGGAGATACGAGCGGGTTAGAGATTGGAAGAACTAAGCATTTATGAGAAAAAAGTCGAAAAAATTAGTCACAGGACGCAAATTAATCAACATTTTGATGGATGGACCAAGATGAGTGATAACAAGGGACCAAGCAGCAAGACGCAAGTTAGCAAGCATTAAACAACATTAAAGGCTGCCTATCAGCAATGCTAGGATACACCTGCATAAATACATTAATCTGCTTGATCAATCCATACTAGGAGACCAGAAAAAGGCACACGTTGCTTTAATGCAAAAGAAAACATTTTAAGAAAAAGTCTGAGTTCAAAGCAAAAAGGATAATATCTAAATATACAGACTACATATCCAGTTGTTTAGTTGACTGTATTTGTGCTCTAACCCTATGAATGGTGCTCTACAGTTGATCATTGTGCCAGCTGTGGACGTGGAGTTGTAAATAAGGGATACCATAATGCCTGTCAGTGAGGAGAAAAAGATGGATACGGATGGACAGAACTTGTAGGACGAGGTAGAGAAGGGGAAGAATCAAGAAAGTGGGTCAGAATAGATCAAAAGAAGAACCAGGTAGAGGTGCAGTGTGCAGGACTGGGCTGGCGTTACGTCTGTCCTTGGGATTATATTAAACTCTTAAGATCAAAGGGTTGTGGTCCAAAACCACAGCTTTCTAAGCAATCTAAAAAAAAAATTATTAATTTTTTCTTTGTAATTTAATAGGTCTGTATAGCTTTGGAGGTTGTCTTTTTGTTCCCTGCCATTTGCTTTGATTTTTATAAGCTGCTTATGGAATAAATTTTTGTTGACCGATTTTTTTTTTATTTTTCACTTTGTTATTAAATACATACACACAGTAGTTTTGATTTTTGGAAAAAAAAAAAAAAAAAAGAAGAAAAAAACACCAACTTAATGTTACTATAATAAAGTTATTTTAAAATTAAGCTGTTTTAAAATTACGGTTCCACTTTCATCCATTGTGCAATCGGATAAAAGGCCTCTCCAAACCAGACTCCTGGGCTGAATTTCAACCCCAGCCCGCCCCTGTATCCATCAAACCTTGTGAAATTATTGCCAAAAAGCTCGACCATAATACATTTTCCAGCAAGCCTTTGGTAGACTTTTCACTTGCTTTTGCATTATTATTATTATTTTTTTTACCAAGCTCTAACCATATTCCTTTGTAAGAAAACGTTTATGTTTTGCCACCCAACCTCTTGACTCAGAGCTTGGCAAGCGTTCCTGAAGATCCGTTAATGTTGCTGCAGTTTTTGTAATGTCTGTGTTGCAACAATGTTTTCTCAAATTGATGATGACACTTCACTATGTCCTTGGTGTATATAATGCAGCTAAAATTTCCTTTGTGCTCTTCTAGCTGACTCATACTTTTCAGAAAGAAATCCCTTTGATGCTCTGGACGACTCCGTAAACTATTGTTTTGCTGTGAGAGGCGGTGTAGGAAAAAGCTTAACTCAAAAAGCTGAATTTCATTTGTAAGTATTTAGAGGCATTTAAACTGATGGTGAGTACATGCTGACTTCTATTTAACGCCAACTTGAATGTGGGCAATACTGAAAATAGCCACATCGCAGGTTTTTAAGAGCATGTGTTTGCTTATGCAACCAGATTATTTTAGTTATTTTATTCTGGTTCTAAGAGATTTCAGTTTAGTGTTCAGTAAAGTTGATACAAGTTATGGGGTCACATAAAAACTGGAAAAAGTTATGAAATTATTTATCTTGGCATTTTTGACAGTGTCTGAGCACTTTCTTATATCCACTCTATTTCATTTAAGTAACAAATTTAGTATTTTATCCACTCTCCGAATTATGCGCAAAATAACTTATAGCGACAATTCTTACTGCCTTTACATTTTTTTTGTTTTTAATTTAAGAAGCGGGAGATTCGAAGGTATTCATTTAAATAACTCTTATCATCTACTCAGCCAGTATCAGCTTCTCGAAAAATTAAACTTATACTATTTTAAGCATTTCAACAAAGCACACTTCCTCCTAAGTGTCATGCACTTGGTTATAAACTCAAGTAAAGTAAGAAATTATCTGCAGATTTTCTTTGTATTTGATGCAAAACACACAAACATTCAAACGCTGATGATGGAAGAAGGAACATGAGTGTGAAGGGAACAGTCAGTGGTGGGTAAAATGTCTCCAACTCAAACTCTCTTCTTCACCTCATGCAGACTTGGTCCTGCACCGGCACACATATCAAAGACTCCAAATTGGCTTTGCAAACACAATGTCCGTTAAAAGCTCAAATGCCTTCTGGACTTCTGATGTGGCTCTGAAACTCGGGACTCTGCTTTGTAGAAGCCAAAAAGCTGCCAAATTGCAAAATGAAGGAAGGTCTGTTGGCACGTTTGCGAAGGTGTTTGAGGTCCTGGCAGGAGAACATTAATGCCTAATTCGAGAAAAAAAAATATTGTTTTGAACTGCTTACATCTACTGCTTTTTTTTGGTATCATAACTGCTTATGGTCAAATACCTATAATAAGCAAAACAGATGCATTTTATTTGACTTAAAAAAAAAAAAGCCAGAAGACCTTAAGCAATTGCATTATTTCTAAAACTCATATTTTTTTTGCAAACTTCTGCTATGTGGGCCTTAAAGCATTAAGGGACACAATCTATATATTTTAATAAAATGGGAAAGAATGCATTTCTTCTTAAATGATTTGCTATTTCTATCTCTCCAATAATTATTATTGATGAAAAACATCAATCAAAAGACAGGCGAATAATTTCCCAGCATTTTTCACGTCCACTGTCTTCTTCTTTATGCTTGATTTTGTCCTTTGTATGACATGGGTCAGCATTTGCTGTATTTAGCCAAGTTTGATCAATTTAAATGGAAAAATTAAAGCAAAATACTTCGTGTTGTACCATAAGAAAATAGTTTCAGAATTTCTTTTTGTCTGTGAAAATCACACCCTAAAAAAATATATATATTACAAAGTGTTCAGTTGCATCAAGCGCCGGAGCCTGCAGGGCGAATTCTCTTCATTCCTGAATTGTGGTTGGCGGGGGGTCAACAAAATCTTCCAGAGGGCCACAATTGGCCCCTGGGCCACACTTTGAACACCCCTGGAGTAAAATATATGTAGCAACTCTTTCAATGAAACAGTGATTTTGTGGAAGGTACTAACTTTGTCAAACTGGAAGAGGTCTTGTCAAAAATTGTGTTTGGCTTTAGGGTAAAGTAAAAATGAAAGCAGCATCATTTATTGGATAGAACAGAAATTGTTATTTATTTTGCAAGCTACATCAGTGCTTATGCGAGATGCATAACCTACAAATGATCAAATAATGAAGTAGAGGGAATATCAGGGTAGACGTGGTGATCAGTAGGAGTCAAAAAGGTCCTCAAGTCAAACTCTCTTAGTGCTTCAGACAACCTTGGACTTGCCCCGTATGGAGCGTACATGAAAGACCCTGAAATGGCTCTGCAAACACAAATGAATGTCTGATGTGGCTCTGAGTCTTAGAACTCTCTGCTTCTTAGAACCAAAATAAATGCCAAATTGCAAAAAAAAAAAAAAAAGGAGCAAAATCTGTTAGCAAGTCTATGTGTAGGTGTGTGAGGCCCAGGCAGGAGCCCCTTAAAGCCTGTAATTAGTCTTTAAAAAGATGATGATGTCATCAGGTTGTCTCTGCTGACTGCACAGCCCCGTCTTTACGTTAACTCTTATAGCTTAGAAAAAAGCTCAAGACGCATGAAGCCATGTTGCTCCTTTCCGACACCCTGACCATGCCACCTATTTTCAAGACAGCATTTAAAGCAGCACGCACATGCTTTCCAAGAATTATTTCATTAAGGAAAGTAGAGAGAAGGAAATTCACCCAGACTATTAAAGGACATGAGTGCTCATTTGGGCAGAAAGATAATGGGAGGAAATGAACATGATTACAGACTGACTACAAGAAGTACAGCAACGAGAACCACTGGAAACGAGTGTGAGAAAAGTGGGGTCTCACTGCTGTTTGCAGGAGAAAAAAAAAAAAAAAAAGCTAGACTCCACAACAACCGGCTCGGAGGATGCATTTTCTCACCCACAACAAAAGCTCAACCCAAAACAAATTATGTCCGAATGTTTGCTCCTGCTCGCCACTGATTGCCTGACGTCCCGGTTTCAAAGCGGTGCAAGCTTTTCTCAACCAACAAGTTTATTTTGACAACAACGCATGCCGTTCTTTTGCTGCCCTGACCCTCCTAGCTTAGTTTACATTTTACATGATTGGTCATGGGGAGAGTTCCTCAACAATCAGCAGACATCAAGCTGCAATCATTCCCACCGCGTTTATTTGTCTTCAAAAGTGCGTGGAAATGGAGGAACGAACTTAAGGAACACTCAGTTGCACTGTGAGGTGTTTAGTCTAAATCACTCAGTTACTCTGTTCCTGTTATAAATGCAGAAGGAATGTAGGTCAATTTTGCCATTTAAGAGATAACTGAGTCAACCTAACCCCCACCCCAAAAAAGATGAAGAGAGTGAGATGTAGAAAGCATCAGAAAAACCTCAAACAGCATTTTGAGTGTACAGGTTAAAGCATTTATTGTTATTGCTTACCCTGTCCGAGTTGAGCCCTGGTGAGTGCTTCCTTAGCCGAGCCAAAGCCCAGTTCTCTGCAGACCACGCTGGCTGCGTTCAGGTCCCACAGGTGGTCACATACCGTGCCCCACTTTCCCTCTTTCATGACCTCGACACGGCCCTCTCCGACACGGGGCCCGGCCTTCAGGCGGACCAGAGGCTGGAAGGAATAATTTTCAGATAATTAAGCCGAATGACAAACTAGATTTCGGTTGTCATATTTTTTTTTCACAAGCCACTATGCCATTTTCATTTGCAACAGTTTCATAAAAGGTTTCAGTAAAGGGGGATAGGTCAGAGTTTTTGACCTGGGGTTCAAAATATTGTGAGCAGATAATATCTTACCAGCCGGAGACAAGTCTTATAATTTATTCATTTAGTTTAAATCCATATTAGTTCGTCCCACAGTCTAAATGCAACACCAATAGAATATTAACAGGATGTTAATCTTAGAAACCGAAGTGGACTTTTACCATCTTCAAAATTGGCAAAGTGGACATGCACATTCTTTAACCTTTAAGGTAGCATCATGTTTGCTTTGCTTTTACAAAAAGGTGAATATTTACATGTGAAACAGAGGAGGGAGGCGGAACGCCAGCAAGCTTCCTGTCAGAAACACGACTTGAGAACAGAACCAACCAAGAAAATTGTTGACTGTCAGAGTCGCTACCCGGTTACACCTCTAAACAACTACAATGTCTTCACTAATTCATAATTTAAAAACTAACATACAAATAAAAAAACTAACTGTTATCACCTGCTCGTAGCTGGCATGACAACAGTGTACAGGTTCATAAAACAGTGTGTGCAAATGCTGCATTTTAAGTCCAATTCGACTTTAACTGGACTTCAGCTTTTGTCTCTGGGACCAATTGATCTAGATTTGTACTAAATGAGGGCACAGAGCGATTTACGGCATATAGGATATTAATCTTGGGTCCTAAATCATCAATTATCATAAAAAACAAACATACTGTAAAAAGCAGCATGAGACATTTTCTAATTAGGATACAATTTAAAAAAGTTAACCCATCCCACCTAAAAGTGTAAAATGTGTTATCTTTTGAGAAAAATGCAACAAATTAGGTAAGCTCAGACATAGTTGTTTGAGTTCATTTAAAGTGAATTCTCCTCGTTAATATTTAAAAACTGACAAATCCATAGTGGCGAGTGAAACATATCTTTAAAGTGGTAGATGTCGTACTATTATTTCAATATGAAAGCGGAAAATTAATTAACACCGCTCTTAGCTTATTCTTTAGAACTTTAACTTCTGCAGAAGAAAGGAAGCTGGAAAATCATTTCAATTAGCTAAACCTATTAAAAAATTACAACAAGTTTAAATACTGGAGTTTCCTCAATTTTACTTGTTTCCAAATGTGTATTAAACTGACGAGCTTTGCAGATGGCCAAACTGTCTCACTGTGATGTTTAAGTTCAACCCTTCATATATTTGCTCCAGTTTTCCACACTAACCGCGACAGTTGGTGGAGCGGGGGCTCTGCCGTAACGCTCGAACGGGAATCCAGGGACGCAGCGGACCACCGCGTGCATGCCCCCCCTGCACGGGACATCACTCCTGGGGAGGGACAGCTGCGCGGGACACTGTGCTAAGGACACCTCCAGACCCTGACACTGAACCTTCTCCACCCAGTAAGCCTTCTTAGTGATCTGGGATCTCAGCCTGGGAAAGAGACTGAGTGATATATGAAGTGCATCAATAACTGGGTTTAAATTAAATCTCTAGATTAAGCTAAAATGTATTTCAAGGAGTAAACTTTGATCTTACCTTGATGAGGGATCTGCAATCTTAGAGTCCCATAGTTTCCTGAAGGACACAGAAGGGTATTTTTATTAGTCGGAGTAACAATGTAGCTTTACGTTAAACATACTGCGCAATCCCACAGTCCGATATGTTCCCACGGTCCCTCTTTCTCAGGCATCCTTTTCTCCAGTCCTTTTGTGCAATGTGGCCCATTAAATTTTGAATAAACAAGGTGAAATTACAAACAAGAGGGATCAAAGAGCACCTCTGAGAAATACCTAATGTTAGAAACAGAAATTTAGACTTTAGATTTAGTTGAACTATTAGACTTTTTAAAAAAAGTTCCATTCATTCCTTTCATTTCATTTTGTTTGACCTACTAGTTCTAGGGTTTATTTGTCATCCTGCCTCACTGTTTGTCTATATGTCCACAGTGAATTTCTGATTTGAGAAAACCATGCAATGAAAACAGAAGTTATGAATAGAGCAAAACGAGTTGCCAACAGGGGCTAATAAAAATTGTCTGACTCCAACCGCTGCATGTCAATCTCTGCAGAGTTTTCGCAGATGCCTGCCAAACCCAACGGGAATCTTTAAACTGTGTCTAGTTTCATTGGTATTCCCTTCAGCAAGGGTCTCCTCCAACAGGGGCAGCAGTGTTTAAACAAAACGAGGCCCCGTACGTTTGGACGTGCTACCGTGCAGAGAAACATTGGAGCTGACCGCTCGGGTCAGTCTGCGTAGCCACAGACAGGTGCCATGTGACTGACTCTTTATGAATGAACAAAGTCAGTCAGAGAGCTGAATTTAGAATTTACTGAACAACCAGATGATTCTGGTTCATGATTCATGATGCAATTAAATATTTAGCAGCCTAAAAAAAGAGACATTTCCTCTCCAGGAAAATCCAAGCGTTCCAGTGTTTCCCTAGTTATTTTGCACATGTCTGAGGCTGGATGGTTTTATGAAGAAAACAGATTAAGAATTGTTTCACCCGGACTCTTTTTGGGTTTTTTTTTTGTTTGTTTGTTTTTTGGGAGGAATAGTTTCAGATAACCAAGAAAACAGAGTTAAAATCATCAGTCCAATTTATTAAAGTCAAATAAGTGACAACATTGTCCAGGACAACAGAGAAATAGTTTACAGTTGCAGCGCAGGCACACTACCACGCATCCTTAAGGGACATCACAGAGTGGCCCCGGACAACAGCATTCTACTGCTTTTACTCATCTAAGCTACGCCCTGAAGTGAAGTAATTTCCTTTACTTAGCATGTGTGTGTGAGTGTGTGTGTGCATGAAAGCAACTAAACGAGATAGAGAAAAAACACAGAGTCATATATCCATAGCAGAATCAGAAATAAACCAAACTTTTTTTCTTTTCTTTTGAAAAGTTTGGTTTTCTGGGGATCACACCTGAACTTAAGATATGAGTAAAAATAACATTTATTTTCATATTGTAGGCACTTCCAAAAAATGTGACTAGTTCAAGCATCAGAGCATATACATGGAAATGACCATGTTCTGATAATTAGCTTACTGTGCTCAAAGACAAGCTAATTGCTGTTAGCAATACATGCTAATGAGAGGTTAGCAGGTTAAACAACATTATCTGCGTGAAAGATTTTGTGAGATTCATCTTATCAAAAGTGCAAATAAAAAGTTTATAAGTTCGCTATTATGCTAACATGTGGCAGCCATATTGGATTTTGAGCTGGGAGATGGTTAGAAACCTTTGATGCTGACAAATCTCAGTGTAACAACTTTCCAGTCAGAAAATCAGTAAGATAATTGTCGTGGTCACTGACATGCTCGTTTTTAACATGCTGACAAAAACTAACAACATCTTAATCCTCTTTATTTTATGTATTCAAACACTACAGGAATACATTTACAGCTATATGAAAGCTTGAAGAGATTTGCTGTATGACGGTCACTATCTAAATCCCCTGCAGTTATGCTGGATTTTGAGTTCAGATTTTTTCATTTAATTTTCATGGACCTTCTATGATTTTTTTTTTTTTAATTGAACTTCGGAGATTTTGACTTCTGAGGAAAAACTTAACGTAAAATTAATCCTTCTGTGGTCTTAAGTGACAAGGTCATTTGGACCTCACAAGTTTTGGGGTCCAGTGGGGTTGCACTGACCCCATGTGCAATTTTACAAATTCTTTTTGTGTGGTTTCAGGCATTTTCTGCTCTCCTCTTTAACATCACGCTAGGACCACGTCTAGGAAACTAGAAACTACTTAAGAAAGTTATATTTCTATATTCTTGGTCTTTTTAAGAAAAACACAACAAAGAGACTATCACAGTATTTCAGTATAGTTGTACTTGGAAACAGAGATGTACAGATATGGTCCAGACTAGGGGCGCCTGCAGGATATTATCGGAGGGTACACACAGTACTAACGCTGCACCTGACCCACAAACCTAAACCACACAAATACAGGCCACATGTGCATAATGCGCACTGCCCACAAAAACATCAGCTCTAACAGGCTTTTTAATATTTTTTATTCTTTTTTTACTAATTATACTAAAGAATAAAAACAGCCTATTCGTGTAATCCACAGCAGGATGGAGATTCCTAGGTTCAGGTGGTGTGTCTTTGACTTCCAGAGGAGTAAAATGTGAAGCAACAAGTTTGCTAGATTTCTATACTTTTGTCAAAGTTTCAAGTACATTAAATTATTTAACCCTGCAGCATTCTTAGCACGACACTCAGGAAGAACGCGGCAGATGTCACAGTTGGCCAAGTGGGTGACCTGTCAGCTCTTCAGTTTGCGAAACCACACATACAAAAAAAGCTGTTAAACCAGCAACTTCGCCAGAACAGTGTACACGGTAACAAGCTCAGGCGGGGTCCACTACGGGAACTATGGGAGGGTTAAAACTTTGCCTACTCATTTTTAGCTAGCTTCACTACATTGTCACATTTAGCTAACAGAAAGAGCGCCAAGCTGCCAAATTAACAACAGTAAACAGACCAATAACATTTCGGTTTAGGACGTACACGTGCCCACCCCCACAGACGCACACAGACACGGATAGTGTATACAGCCATACAGCTGCAGGCGCTAGATAAGATGCTTCCATCTATTTCTAGGATATTAATGCTGCAGTTTAGCCTATTAATTTTATAGGGGTGGTTGAGGGGGGTTTCCATTTTTTGCTTTTTCCTCAGTAAAAGCAAAAAATGTTGTGGGTGGATCTCGGAAGGTGCCACATGAAATCCGCTGAGTCAAAACTATATGTAAGTGGTGTGTTTCAGCATCTGTTTGCATGTGATTATGTGAGAGAACCATATTTCTCTGTGTGTGTGCGTGTTTGCACAATTTAAAGCCTTAGACAACATGGCGATAAATCAAAGTAAGAGAGACAGACTATGTGGGGGTGTTGGTTCATGGTTTGGAGGCAGAGGAAGAGGGGTGAGAGTGCTACCCATATAATTGCCTGCTCTGCTTGGCAGTGTCTGCCTTGTGGTCCAGCAGTAGCATGTTGGTTCACACACAGCAGACAGGGAAATATGCACGTACATATCTACTCCCCCTGACTTCTCTCCTTGTAAACAAAGCTCTTTAAAATCAAGGCTATAACCAAACACCATGAGAGCACGCTGGGAGCATGTGATGTAAGACTGATGTCTCCAGCTTTTATTGGAATAGTCCATCTTTTTTGTAAAGGGAGAAGTAAGTAAGCGCTTCTGGTTTTCAGCTGTCTTTCAGCTTCTGAGAACCAAACAACTGTGGGAAGCTCTCTGATGGGTTGGGAACAGATTGAAACTGACTTGATCTGGCAGTTTTATTGGAGAACAATAAAGAGCTGTATAAAGGTTGGGAACAGAGCTGTCTGGGGAAGACTCTCTTATTTCATAGGATCGTCAGCTCGATTGGGTTTTAATGAAATTCTAACAACACAATACAGGAAGCCACAGGGAACGAGACGCTGACTCACAAGAAGCTGAAGATAACCTGTTATTACAAACCTCTGCACAAATTCTGGGACAATCGGCTCATGGGAGATTTCCCTTTTCACTCCACAAGGACCCTTGTGGAGTGAAAATGCACCTCTCTAGAGTGGCAAAAACTTAAAGGGGTCCCAATGATGCTCTTTCCATAAGAAGAGAGTTTAGTAAAATACAGAAAAGGCGGTAAGGCAGTGGTTTTAATCAGAGTGAAATGGAACTGGATTGGAGAAGCTGATGAAGTTACTGTAGGCTTCAAAGAGATTGTGAAAGTTATGAAACAATGGAACTGGGAAATGGATTTAGTGTTTTGTTTGTGTGTGCACAGCAAAAAGTGGGACAGTAAAACATCTGTAAAAATGAGAGAAGTTAGCAGTCAAAGACAAAGGGATCCATTACACCAGAAAAGAGAGAGGCGGAGAGGGAAGTGCTGACAGTACAGAGTGTCCAATAGATCCATTTGGCAGGATTAAAGTTGTTTGTTGCACTAAGCACTTGGCCAGAGGGAAGGAAGACGTGATAATATGCACTGATCTGAAACATTCTGATTTCAAATGAACTGGTTCTCCACCGGTGGTATTTTTCCTGATCTTTTTTTTTTTGTACATTGTAAACATATTGACTGCATTATTGTCTGTCAAATAAAGGTGATAAACAACAAAGCTGCTTCCCTACTTTTTGAAAACTACATTTGGTAAATTACTGTTCAGCTAACCCAAGCTCTCATAAACCTTAACCGTAATGGGCTTCACTGATCCTGTCCTGACTTGAAATGTCTCCTTACTAGTCATCTCGTACCTTTTGAACTTTTTCATATGTTGTCAAGGTAAGGCCACAAACGTCTACGTATTTTATTCAAATTCAGTATATTAGAGCAACATAAAGCAGTACCCAATTTTGAAGCTAAAGAAAATGGATTTTGATTTCTTTACAAATAAAAACTATGCTACTTTTAGATATACTATTATTTTGTGTTACCTGCAGTTGAAACTAGATATTTACATACACTGAATAAAAAGACAAAAAACCCCAATTTGTTTTTATTTCTCGTCTGTTGTTAAATCAGATTTATCTTAGTTAGAATTAGCAAAATAATTTCTATTTGCTAAATGCCAGAAAATTTGGTCGGGACATTAAAATTTTTTTTTGTTGCAACTTTTCTGGATTTCAAAAGTTTATCAACATTTGGTCAGTATCTGGGGTAGCTGTCTTTTAAACTGTTTGACTTGGGTTAACCCTTTTGGGTTTCCTTCCACAAGCTTCTGGTCCATTTCTCCTGACAGAACTGCTGTGACTGAGTCCATTTTGGAGGCCACCTCACTCACACACACGTGCACCCACACCTTTTTAGATCTTCCCACAACATCTCCATAGAACTGGGGCTTTGTGATGGCCACACCAAAACATTGACTTTGTTGTCCTTAAGCCACTTTGTAATCACTTTGGCTGGACGCTCAGGGTTGTTGTCCATTTGGAGGACTAATCTATGCTCAAACTTTTACTTTCTGGTTGATATCTTTAGATGTTGCTTCAATATTTCCACATAAGGTTCTTTCCTCATGATGCTATCTATTTTGTCAAGTGCATCAGTTCCTCCTGCAGCCAAACAGCACCACAACGTGATGCTGCCACCCTCATCCTAACTTGCCACACCATCCTAATTGTCATTCTGGTTCTTCCTCCAAATGATGATAATTATGTCCAAACAGTTCAATTTAGTTTCATCAGACCATGGGACATGTCTCAAAAATTATTATCATTTTAGTAAAGAACTGCTTTACCAGCTTCAACCAGCCTCTAGTCTAGGTCTTTGGCTTTTGCTTTGGGGTCAATCTGCACATTTCAGACAAAAGGTCTTTCAAACCTTCCTCCGTTTTGTTTGGACGTTCTCATCATGTCTGTGCTGGCAATTGTTCCCCAGAACCTACCAGACTTGTGCAGCTGCACAATTCTTGTCAATTTCTTTTTACTTTCCCATTGTGTCAAACAGTAAAGCAGTGTGTTTCAGGTGTGGCCTTAAAATACATTCACAGGTGTGTAAACTCAACTGTGCCAGTTCGTCTATCAGAAGCTTGTGGAAGGAAAACCAAAAGCTTTAATCCAATCATACATTTTAAGAGACAATTATCCTGTATATTGACCAAATGTATGCATGCTTGAATTTGAGGAAAACTACCAAAAAAAAAAAAAAGAAAAAAAAAAGAAAACCTCTAAAAAATTTCTGGATAAGTTTTCTGGCATTTAGCAAATATAAATAATTTTGGTAATTCTAACTAAGCTAAAATAAGAAAGGTTTGGTCTGATTTAACTTCAGACAGACAGCGAGAAAAAAATGTGTTTGTGTCTTTTTATTTAGTGTATGTAAATATCTGGTTTCAACTGTACTTACGTTTTTGACATGCTACCACTTGAGGGCGCTCTCTTAAAGTGCCTGATAATCCAGGTCACTTTCAGACTGATGCAAGATTACAGCACAGCAGCGAGATTTTAAGATTCTGTTATATGTAATGACTTTTGGGTTTTGTTCATTTAAAAAGTTGTGTTTTTGGAAGAAAGATTAACAAGCAAACATGAATTACTCCAGACTGGAAGAAAGAGACTAGCTAAACTGCTCCTATGTCCAGTCTGTCCAGTCCACAGATCTGATTAACCTGATGCTTCTAATCCTTCTGCCGTAAAAAAAAAAAAAAAAAAAATCGTTTTAACCCCCTTCACATGTTTACTGTTGGAAAAAAATATTTGCTTCAGTCATTTCCCAGATGGGGTGGAGGTTGACAAAAAACACAAACACGATTTGTTCCCTTACTTAGTTTTTATACAAGCTGCTAGATTGGTTTTTGGCACAATTTGTGATGTTTCTCTGGGTAATTCTGAGGCATTTGTGGAATGTGTTCGTTATGCAGGCATTACATTTATTTTATTACAAAACTCAAATAGGTCACAACTGATATTACTACTGTTTTACCTAAAAGGACTGCTCGGCAAAAACAAATAGACTGGCAGGCTTAATAAATACAGACATATTTTCTCTCACCATCCAAACATCCTCATCTGTTTGTTTGCTTAGCTTTTTTTTTTTTTTAAAACCAGAAAAGATCCATTGGGATCTTCTTCCAGAGAATCCTGATCAAGATGGCCGCACAGATCCAAACAAATAGTTTTATGAGACACTTTATAGTGTGTTTTTATGGGGCAGCTGAGGTGAAGCTGCTTGTTTTCTGCTCCTCAGGACACAAGGGGTAATTATTGGCCTCTCACACGGAGAGACATATGGTACTTTGCAGACCGGCGGTCAGTGCAGTCCTCCTGTTAGCCGAGCCCTAAAAAGACCTCTGTGGGCAGACAGACTCATGGAGGGCTGTGTTTGCTTCTGTGTGTGTTTGCATGCAAATTTGTGTGTGTACTCTGGCACGGTTTTGGAAATAGTCAGGGATGTATTAACATGTGGGCGTAAGTGAGGTGTTAGGGTTTTTGATGGTATGTTTTTAAGGGCTTTGAAAGTTTGTGTAGGTGCTCAGTGGCTATTCAAGCTTGAAAGCAGACAGATTAAAAAGGGTTATACACATAAAAATATTGACATACCCACTCGGCGCTATTAGTGGAGCAAATGATTGTGGTTTGATGGATAACAGAAGAGTTATGAGCAGAAAAATCTTGTCACGGCTCTCAGTCCGCACTGATGGTTTAGTCATATGCTCATGCACAACTTTGGATATTGGAATAGTGAAATAGAAGGAAACAAATAGGAAATTTAATATGCTTATTACGTAAAAATCTATAAACGTGGTATGCTTTTGAATCCAACAAATCACCTTTTGCCCATTGAAGGTTTAATCTGATCCGAGCGCCTCTTCTGTTAGCTGTTTCGCAGACATGACTTGTGATGAACTGTAAATTGAAGTTTTCCAGCAGATGACTAATCGTTGCCCTGTCAACACATTCTTTTCACCTAAGCTGTTGTTCTCTGCAGCTGCTCCAAAGTGATCATGGGGACAACTTTGAAATACTTGCCTACCTCACATGCCTAAGTAAAAGGTCATTGTTCAAGATCTAAGCTGTGGTATTGAACTTTTTTTTTTTAAGGTTTTTACATTTTTGTTCAAAATGTTGCTATGTATTGATGGTATAATATTATACAGATAATCTGTGGAAGGATCAAAGTACTACTGTTTCCGTCTGAAGAAATTCACCGCTCCCGACCAAAAACAATTAATCAGAGCCAGGAAGAGGGTCTTAGAGCTGTCAGTCACCCTCGTGTACACACTGCTCAATGTGCTGAGGGCAGAGAAACAAATTACTGTTGCAGGAAAGCTGTTTACCCTCCATCATCAGAGGCCATGCTAACTAGCCTTAGCATTCATGACAGGCTCTACTGTAGCTTAGCAGACGGCAATTGGTGGGGATGAGCAGCACATACATGAGGATGATTGACAGCACTCCTCCCAACTCTGTGTGCTTCTATAGTTATCAATGGGAGAAGGCAGAGGAGCTGGATTTTTTTCACATCTCATACTATCACAGCATAGTAAAAAATATGTAAAAAAAATATTTTTAATGAAAATTACATACCCTAGCTTTAGGCAATAAGACATAGTGGGCAAAAACGGCATCCATGGGAGGGATCAAGGTGAAGATGACCAAAAAGAACACAAAGGCTCGTCTCACATTTGCCAAAACCCATGATGATATCTAGCCTGGCCATTGCCTTCCTGCATCATTCTGCCCGATTCTAAGCTTCATGTGCTCAGGCTGGGCTTTTTCCCATTGAGTTGGATTCCTTTAGTAGAATTTCAACTGGGCCAGCAATTTTCTGTTCTGTTCTAGAATTAGAATTATATGGTCTGCTCTGTGTTGACCACGCTTCCAAATATTGAATTAACATTGGTTAACATCGGTTACTTCAATAGCAAAGCAAAGTGTAGAACAAGGGGCTGCTTTCTTTCTTTTTTTTTTTTTTTTTACCAGGCTAGATGACCCCCAACACTTTCAAAAATTTATTTTAATGACTAGTGAGACAAAAGCAGAGCTTTTTGTAATGTGCATTCCACAAAAAAGAACATCATATGTACATTTAAATATGATGGTGGTGTTGTGATGGTCTGGGGCTGCTTTGCTTCTTCAGGATGTCATTGACTTGTCATCATCATTAAAGCAATAAATTCTGTTCTATAGCAAAAAACCCTGAAGCTGAATGTCTTGCTATCTGCTTGTGACCTTAAGCTTAAGCATATTTGGGAGTTGCAGCGGCAGAAGCACACCTACAAATTCAGCTCCGAATGGATCAATAAAACAATTGACGGTTTTGGAGTGGCCTAGTCAAAATCTATTGATTAGGCCACCTTAAGTAGGCCATAAATACGTAAATATGTCAAATACTCTGCATAGAAGAGTGGGTCTAAATTCATCCACAGTGATTTAAAAGCCTCAGAAATGGTAGTTGCTGCAGCCCAGGGGCACTTAACCAGTAATTAGGTTTAAGGGGAAATTACCCTTCCACACAGGGCTGGTTTGAGTTGAATATTTATTTAATAAATGAAATATATTAAGTGTGTCTTATAAGAAAGCTTGTTTGAAGATGTGAAATTTGTAAAAACCAAAAGGTTTTTTGCAGCACTGCGTATACAAAGACAGATCATGAGAAGGATGATAATTTTACAGTCTGACTTTGACATTAATTATATGCTTTGAAGAATTATTTTAAAGGTATGACAAGAGGCCCACATGGTCGATGAGGGAGGCAGACCTGTTGGACAGATGGACCTTAGTAATGTCGCTGTGGACATGTCATACCAAGTGTGGTTGGACAAATGACAGCTGCTTCGATTGACCTCTACTAGACCGGGACTGAACCAGCAAACCAGACACGGACTGTACCCTGCATGGTGATGTACACTTCCCATTCACTCTTTATATCCTCTTCATAAAATAGACCTTTAGGAAATAAAAGTTTCTGCCGATGCCTCTTCCCATGACCTTGTCTGTGCCGCCCACTCTCACATACTTACCTGTAAGGATTTTGGTCAAACGACTCAGCTGCCGGAAACCCCAGCATGCCGCACACGACACGGCTGCTGCTCAGGTCCCATCCCTTGTTGCACACATGACGCCACTTCCCAGCATGCTTCACTTCCAGGACTCCTTCTGTCACCAGACCACCATGGTTGCCGGACAGCACGGGCCGAAGACGAGCCTCCTCCAGGTAAATCCTTTCAGATCCCTGTAGGGGTTTTAAGCAAATAAGTAGATATTTTTTTATTGTACTATATATCTTTGTCTCTCTATATATATATTTTTTAGGACTCTGACCTCAACGTTTTCAGTGAGGCACCAGGGTGAGGCAATAAAACTCCCTCTCACGCGAGCCACTGTTGCTTTGTTCGAACAAACAGCAGTAGACAGCACGCAATCGCGACAAAAACAACAGCAACAAAAAAGATAACACGCCTTAGTCATCACCTTCTCTAATCAGGCATATGCCGTGCTCTGGGCAGCAGGAAGGAAACTAACAGTGAACGCATAGTTTGTGAAATGTGTCAGGATGCTTACAAACTAGTGAGAAAATGTCATGCCCGCAAGTGGAAGAAAGGGCGGGGAAAAATGGAAGCGTGAATGACAAATCCGAGATGTTTCCTTCAGAAGAAGAGCCACCGGTGGTTAGGCTAAACTTCAGAACATCTCGGTGCCCGAGAAGTGTATCTGGAGAAGCTTGAGGTTTTAGGTATGTCTCTAATTATATATATGCTTGCTAGGCTGCAGCACCACAAATGACATTTCAGTTGAAATTGGTACCAAACCAGACTGGGTGTGTTACATGGCTGTGAGTGTGTGTTTTCACCTGTGTGTACTGAATATCAGTCTCCAAATCCAGGTCTGGATAAACTGGGTCTGGTTCCACATGGTTTCCGCTTAGCTGCTGATGTCTGCCGCTCCTCTGGTCAAAGTGGATCTGGCCAGGAGGCTGAGGTTGGGGCTGCCTGCTCGCCTGCACTCCAGGCTCGCGCCTCTGAGAATTTGCCCTCGCCGCCTCCTGCCTCTGCCTGTAGGCGTCGCTGTTTGCAAGGCGCGAGGGCAGCTGGTGACCTCGTGGTAATGGTGGGCTGACCTGCTGGCTTGCTCTTGAGCCACCTCGATTTCGCCTCGAGATCTGAATCTCGTGGCCGTTTTCCCGGGGCGAGACGCTGCTGCGACGGGAGGAGGACATGCTGCGATGAAGGGCAATCTCGTGGCCTCTTGCTGAGTAAGAGTTTGCTGGGGTTGCATGTTGCACCGGTGGAGGCGGTGAGTTTCTTTGCCTCTGTTGGCTTGGCCGTTGACCTGAAGATGAAGCTGTCTCTTCTAAAGTGGCAGGAGGGAAGCCAGGTCTTCTTTCTGGGCTGCAAATGACACCCAAGTCTTCAGCGTGGGTGCAGTCATTGATTCCCCAACCGCTGAACTGACACTGTGCAACAGAGGTCTCTGAGCCCTGACAGCGCACATTGTCTAACCAGATAAGACCTATAAAATAAAACAGTCATCATTCATAAAAAAATAAATACAAAGCAATGTTAAAACATTCTTACCTCTTGACAGTTTATAACACAATTTTATTAGGACAGTATGTGATTTATAGAGTTGTAAAATGCATGAAAGACATCTCATGGTTTTCAGAATGTTTTTAACCCCTTAACTGTCACTGTTGTTCACAGAAGAGGCTGTCTGCAGAAAAGTGTGGCGCTATCTCAATGGCCGTTTTGTAAAAGCAAAAGAGAAGATGCGGGGACGGAATGAAAAACTTGTTGAGAAGTAGCAGGACAAATACTGAAGCGGAATAGGTGTCTATGCTATTGTATGAAAGGTGTGAGTCGAACAGTTGACTGTGCATCGACTGTTCGTCTTTGGGCAAAGTATGTTGGAGCCTTAACATGTAAGCATTGTGAAAGTAACAGTTAAGGGGGCAACTGTGGCTCTGTGGGAAGAGTAGTTGTCTTGTGATCGGAAGGTTGTAGGTTCAATTCCAGCTTCCTCCTGCCCCATGTCGATGTGCCCTTGGGCAAGGTA
>CAEGAE010070364.1:0-12795 GCA_903067095.1 Girardinus metallicus | reverse complement strand
CACAAGCCATCCCCAAGCCTCCCATCGTGGCCCTATCGCCGGCCCGCGGGGGGGGGGGGCAAGGGGAGGGGGGGGGGGGGGGGGGGGGGGGGGGGGGGGGGGGGGGGGGGGGGGTGGATCTGTCAGGAACTGAGTCAATAAAGGAGGTGCTGCTCTCCAAAGAGACAGACATAGAGGCACATCTCATAATCAAAAAAACAAGAACAATGCACTGCCTACAAACTGATTAAAAAAAGACACACTGATCGATGCCTTGCATGTTTGGATTTGCAATGTTGCCCTTTTGTTTTCTTTTTCTTCATATGACTACAGGAAATGTAATCTCAACCTCATCTATGACCTAAGAATGACTCTTAGATGATCATATTTTTCATTTCTCATAAATGATCTTGTTTGACAATAGATGACCCAACTTGTCTGCCCATTTAACATTGTTCACCATTGCATTCTCACTTCCTGAAACTCTCCTGGCTGTTTGGGGATATTTATAGATCCTCTTGTTTTTCAGGGCGTACAAGGAGCAAACGTGTTATTCTCAGCTGAGCACAGCCCAGCTTTACACAATTTGTCCCCGACTTTAACACACTCCAGTCTCTTTCCTGAGCGGCCAGCAGTCCGAGCTGGCCTCTGACAACCGGGGTACTCTAAATTTAGACATAAGGCTACTGAAAGGCAAAAGCATTTCCTCTACACACCCCACATGCACCACACACACACACACACACACACACACTCAAACAGCAAGCTGTTGTAGGAAATGTACTCTTTGCGCAGGCAGTAAGAAAGTGGGGGAGAGGCTGCTGAGAAACAATGAATGCACAAGGGAATGTTTGACCTGAAAGGAAAACAACTTATTGTCTTGGTGTAGAATTTCATCCATCTCGGTCTCAGTCTGAACTTAAAGATTTGCTTTTAATGGAAGCAAATGCATCAAACAGTTTTTTTTCTTGTGTGTGTGTCACTGATATTCCTGGGAGTTATTGCAAAAAAAAAAAAAAAAAAACGGCTACATCTCTCCCTCCCTGTTTTACTGTAAAATGCATCAGCTTTTCCTAGTAGTTATTCTCTCTTCAGGTTAAATCAGGAATGCATCTGCACTGTAGACATTAATAATCTGAGCCCAGGTGTTTCACGTAGAAATACCACAACCAGAATAGCTGCTAACCCCCGGAGAGCTCTGCTGTAATGTTGCTGTGTTGCCTTTATTATATTCATCACTCAAGTGTCTGCTTCTTTTGAATCACAAGGGATTTTCTGCAAGTATGCATAAAAAAAAAAAAACAGAATTATATGTAATCTTTTTATCCTTCTCTCTAACCCTTTGTAATGTAATTTCACATGTACCTCATTAATCATAGAACGCATAAATCCATAAAAAAATACCGAAAAGCTACCAGGTTCCTGGAGGCAACCTCTCATGTATAAGCGACTAAAATAAAATCTGCAGAAATCCCTCTAGGTATTCTATTTAAAAAAAAAAAAAAAACTGTACAAAGAAAAGTTTTATGCAACCCAGCTGGTGCTGGTTAATCAGGTTCAGGTTTGGGTTCAGGTTCAGGTTTACTTGGGTCCCAAAAGGGTAAATAATGTTACAGCAAGTAAAAGCTTTTTTTTTTTTTAATAAATAAAAACCGAAAAACAATCAGAGTACTAAAAATGAGGGACAATACAGTGTGCCCAAACAACATCAGTAGCAGTCCAGACAAGATAAGGATAGCACCAACAGTGTATATTGTTGTCAGCCAACAATTACTACCAACACCTTTAACATATGTGCAATAAATAAAATAGAAATCAGGCAATCAACCAACCAATCAGACACAATTCCTCCTGGCTGGTACTGCAATAAAAAGTGAAATTGCTGTAGGGATGAAGGAGTGTTTACCTTTTACTTTTTTAACATCTAAGCAAATCGGTGCTTTTTAAAAAGTATTCACATTTTGCCATGTTGCAACCACAAGGCTTAGTGTTTCTATTGGGATTTTAGATAAAAGACAAAGACAAAGTGGTGGAGAAATGATGCATGGTTTTGAAAACTTTCTCAAAACTTGAAATCTGAATCTGGATTCAGCCCTATTTACTATGACACTAGATACCTTCAGTAGTTATCTAATTAGCAAATCGTTTCATACTATCAGAGTTACATAGTTTCTATAAATCTGTTCTGTGAAGGCCTCAGAGATTTGTGAGAGAGTGAACAGCATCAAGACGACCGAGGAACACAGCAGACAGTTTGTGAAGAACTTTGAGACAGAGTTAAGTAGCAAAGCAAGATCTCAACCTTTGACACAAAGTACAATCACTGTTCAACACGGGGCCATCCAAGTGAGCTGACAACTGAGCAATCACCTGAGCAGGCCAAGGAAAGTATTTATCGGCGAAACAGCCGAGAGCAGGCGCAGAGAAGCTGGCCAAAGTCGAAGGGAAGATGGATGGAGCTAAACACAGGGCAATCCTGGAAGAAAACCAGCTTAGAGGTTGCAAAACGCTTGGGGAAGGAGGTTCACCTTTCAGCAGGGCAATGACGTAAAACATACAGTAAGATCTACAGTGCAATAGATCAAAACAGTTTCAAATGCTGCAATGTCCCAGTCAAAGTCCTGACCTAACACCAAAAGAACACGTGGCGAGATAAACAAAAAGATAATTCAAGATGCTCCTCATCCGATCTGACCTAGTTTGAAGTCTTTTTGCAAAGATAAACGTCGCTAACTTTGGATCTGTAAAGATTGTAGAGTCATAGCCCAAAAACCTCCTGCTATTATTTGAGCAAAAAGTGGTTAGGGATAGGGCATTAACTCAGAAGAATGCAGATACATGTCATACTTTAGTAGATTTTTATCTGTAACACAATTGAAACCATGCAGTGGTTTTCTTCCACAGTGCAGCTCCGCACAGCAATGTTTATGAACCCTTTATAACAAGTCATACTTTGCTACAACTATTTATAAAACCATCACTGTTTCAAAATGCAACCAAAATAAAAACTGAGCAGAAGACTCCCTCACACACACCGTAACAGTTCATAAACCACAGAGGAGAACTCTGAAAACAAACAAAAATACCCTCACTAATCAATTCAAAACTTTGAAGAGCTGACAGTTTGTATCGGTGAATAATCTTGAATTATAATCAAAACATAAATTACTAAAATCTTTAGTTTTTTTTATATAAAACTATTTAAAAAAAAGTGCTATTTAATTCAATCAGAACTTCAGTATATTTTACTCTAGTCTAGATGGACATCCATGAAATGCAAATTGAGCAATTAAATGATATGGTTAAATTTTTTATGTAGTGTTTTCATTACTTGAAAGTAGAAAATCTTCACAAGTAACAGAAATTCATCCCTTAAAACATCAGCCTGTGTGTAATTTATCTATACATGCCGATTACTATTTTATGTACTAAAATAAATGAAGTTTTAATACTTTTCTGACTTATTGACTATTACTGAATAATACCATAACTTTTAATATAACACGTATAGTCTTTATTGGCACAAATGCCATATTAATTGATTATTTTGAAACATTCTTGTTTGGCGCAAATTAATTAATAGTGCAACTAACAGTTACAATCGTTTTTAAAATTAAGAATTTGATGCAATGATTGGATTTTTTTTTATTGACACAAAAGCTGCTTCTTGTGGAGAATTAGTTTTCTCTAATATCTATTTTTATGTTTTTCTTGTTAATATTCGCACAAATTCTGCGGAACTCTGTGTGTGACGGAAATCTTTCATTTTAATTTTAATTTTGCCGTCTTCAAAAAGGTCCAACTGAGGACTGGGTTTACAAATTAACCATTTGCTATAAAACCTACGTAACAAAACAACGGTTTTTAATATGTAGCATCGTTTAAGGTGCTGTTCTTGGTTAAATAAATTTGACGTGAACTGAATCAAAACCCAACTAAAATTCATAGCAAAATTTGTCTGAGCGCCGCGTCGATGCTACTACATTTCCCATGACTCTTTGCGCGGCAGCTTTTCGCCGCTCCTCCTCCCGCCGGCGTTCCCGGCAACAGCCTCTACAGCTGGCGGAGCGACAGCCGCACAGCGCGGCAGGCTGGACTGAACTGAGAAGCACCGCGTCTCTATCGTCCTCCTGAAATGCGCTCTGGCT
The DNA here is from genome assembly GCA_903067095.1 of Girardinus metallicus. Taxonomy (NCBI): domain Eukaryota; kingdom Metazoa; phylum Chordata; class Actinopteri; order Cyprinodontiformes; family Poeciliidae; genus Girardinus; species Girardinus metallicus. The sequence continues at coordinate 8,668 of CAEGAE010070364.1, read as the reverse complement.
GCGCAACGAGACACATCTCTACCTGTGGCCTCCACCAACACGGAAACCCCGCTTCTGTTCCTCTGCTCCTCCAAACGTAGCGCCAGGGGGGCGGGAGGCTTTGGACCAACAGCTTACTGAAGGAACCCGGCTACTTTGGACTCAGGCAGCCACTGAACGCTCCTCGCTCCTCCGTCTCTGGGTAAGCGCTCCTCTCCAAACCTTCGCATGTGAGTGTGTAAAAGTTGAAATTTGCAAAGGGTCGGGGAATGTAGGGTTTAATATATTTGTGAGGGTTTCTGGAAAAGTTGAGCTGCAGACAGAGAAGGAGGGAGGGAGGGAGGGAGGGAGGGAGCGGCGCGGTGAAGTGACTGCGGCAGCCTCGGTGGTCGCGCTGAAAGCAGAATTAGAGAAATGGTGAGAGGAGAAACTTGTTGCCATCTGTGCATACATCTTAGTGTTCACAAATAGCACCAGGCATCTGTATGAGACTTCTTGTTAATTCTCAGATATCAGATGTGCTGCTGTTAATAAAACTTCTTTTATGTTTTTAGCTCGTCATTTAAGGTTATGTCAGCTGTGTTGGGCTCATTTTGCAGAACAAAAATGGGAAGCAAAGTAAATTTCTAATTTAATCCTCAATAGGGTAGGCGCTTGCTTAAAGATGCAAATCAACTTCCGTCGTTCTTTTCGACTTTGTCTTGTTGTTACAGCTTTGCACACATGCACAAAGAAAACACTGATGTGTGTGAGTACTTGCATACTTAGCATCATTTCTTCTGAAGATAAAACTATTCCACTGTGTAATAAAACTTTCAAATAATATCAAAATCCCGCCGTAGAATTTCATTTTCATGGCCATCCATTTCACAATTTGTAACCTCAAATCATAAATAAATAAATAAATGAAACGTCATTTAGATGTTATGAAACAAAAAGCCAGTACCTTTTTAGTGGTTGAAATAAATGACAACTTTTAACAGTCAATTTGTAATAGTTTACCCATATCCAGAATTAAAACAATGAGAGAAAAAAAAATCCTTCCTTGAAACAAATCAACCAGCTTACATTGTTTCTCCTAGTGAAACATTACAGGTTAATTCTGTAAGTCAGATATAAAATATTGACCTCTGTTGAATGAGATTAGTCAAATCAGTTGATTCTGGTGCATTTCAATAAATTAGTTTCTTCAAAAAAGAATTGCAATTAAAAGTGAAATGTGTTATATAGACTTATTATTCCGATTAATATTTCAAGATGTAATTTCTGTCGTGATTATAGTTACGGTTAATAAAACCAAAATACAATTTCTCAGGCCATTATAATACTGGACAAGAATATTGTGAGACTACTGAAAAGTATGTCCATGTGTTGTATAGCACTTAGTACGTGGCGGGGCTCTTTTTGCCTGATTTTCTGCTTCAGTTCAGTATAATCAGCCTTTCATTCTGGTGAGGTGTTCAAGAAGCCCGGGTCGCTTAAAAAGCAGCGTTCATGTCTTGCTTCGTTGGGTTTGCCGTTTCTCATCTTCCTCTTCACAACACCACATAGATTACCTGAGGGTGTTTGATCAGGAGAGCTTGGTGACATTTCAATCACAGTGATGCCATGGATTAAAGAAGACATTGGTACTTTTTGGCAGCATGGACCAGGTGCATGTGGTAAATAAAATCAGCGTCTCTCTTTGTTTGTTGTTTCTGTCTTTCATTCAAGAGGAACAGCAAACAATTAATGCATAAAGGTGTTGATTAAAAGCAAAGAAGACCAACGCATTATTCACTTTACATAAAATAAAATACTCAAGGCAAAAACCCAATTGGATTTGCTTTGGAAGAATCTCAAAGCTGTTGTTTCTGCAGTGTTGAGCACTTTTGTTTTTACCACAGTTTTTTCTTCCACTCAGTTTTCCAACACATCTCTTAGATACAGCCCACTTTGAACAGCAAACTTTTGCGGTAATAATCTCTTGATTATGTAGGTCATCATGTGTCCACAACGTAACATTTTCTGACTCGAAAAATATGCATTTTCATTGGTGCTTTGTAATATTCTAACGTTTTTAGGATTTAATTAAATGCAAGTCACAATCACCTAAAACTGACAAAAACCATTAAAACGCATCACTCTTAAGGTTAAATTGTAAGTAAATGTCACAGTTTGGGGGGGCAGAAACTGAACTATGAGATTATTTAGTTGATTTTAGAAAATTCTTCCTCTCTTTAGATGAATCCAAAAGGGTGCAAAGTTTCTCATTTCAAACGACTGGTTTTGAAAGGATTGAAGCAGGGAATAGCGCGAACGCCGGCACAAGCACAAACAGCAGCTGTAGAGTCTCTGATAGCACGATGCGTCTGTATGAGCTGAGTTTTATGAACATCTTAATTCACTCACGATGACGAGTGACCTCTTTTCCTCCACCCGATGTTGAAGCTGTCAGGCATGCCTGCATGGCCAAACACACCTCACTGTACTGCATCCCGTACGGTATGCAGATGAGAAACGCGCTCAGTTCAACAACAAATCCACCCTTCTGCTCACCTGCCAAATAAACCCCCCTTTGTCACACTCTGGCGGTTCTCATTTATCTTATTCACACACGCTGACACGCACACATCGACACGCAAACAGAGCCAACAGAAGCCCCGTCCTTCAGATGTGCGCGGTTGTTGAATATGCTGGCAGATACCCCGCAGCAGTCTGGCTGTCACACAAGTTGACATTCACTTCAGCAAACACAATTTGCACTTTGTTTTAGCTTCCCTTTGCATTCACAGCACTTCCTTGCGTGATATGCGAAACATTAATGACTTCTCCTCTTTCTGGAGGCATCTTTTGATAAAAACATGGTAAATGAATAACAGTTTCTCCCTGGAAGAGGGCTAGATCATTGTCTTTACATAAATGTACTTTTTTTTTTCCCAAACCACTGATTGACAGCAGCAGTAAATGCCTTTCGGTATTTAAAACCCAGACTGAAGTCGAAGGATTTAGATGAAAATATCTCAAGAGGCTCAATCCTGTATTATTGTGCTACCATGTGTGCATTGTACAGAAGTGACAGGGAGGCTTTTGCAGCTTAAAACACACACATGTCAGAAGGGTCAGCGCGGGGAAATCTGCGCATCGCTAAATCCCCGTCACCCTGTAAGCAACTGACTGCGTGGCGGCGAACGGCAAATGCTTTGTGACAGTTTTTACTCGCCGGTATTCATAGCGGACTGCTAATCCGGGAGCTTGGATGGCGATCAGGGTGGGTGTTTGCAGCTGTTGTACAAAAGGCGGGAGATAAGTTAGAAGCAAAGGAGGACAAGGTTGGGCTACTAAACTGTGTTCACTACAAGAAGAAAGACCATTGAAATGAACACCCAGGTTAAAAGCCCTACTTTTAGATGAAATCTTACTAATAGATCATATTTATACAAATAGGGCAAGATAATAAATCGATTGTAATGATCATTTGAAGATTTAATTTCGTAGAAAATCTGGATTTTTTTTTTTTTTATTTGTCACCAATGGTCTCCTTGGGTTTCCGTAGATCAGAGTGTTGTCAGCCTGTCTTCTGAATTTGTCAACTCACAGTAGGAATGATAGAAAATATTTTCAAAAAGTGGCTTTTATTTCAATGTTTTGTAACTTCTTTTTGTATAAACAATATTAAATTATGCAAATGAAAACACATAGCCCTGCTATGTGTTTTCAAAGTGTTCTCATGCAACGTCCACATACATTTCTGCGCTCATTAAAATGTCTCTGCTGGATCTGGAGCGTCCCTGTTCTGAAAAGGATAAATTATAATCGCTCCATCTCTGACTGCTTGGCGGGCGGCGTTTCATCACTGGCTGTCGAGATGTCGTTTAGCAGACTACACACATTTCACAGTCACTTAGGCTTTAACAAGCATGAACACCATCCCCATCATTTGAAGGCAAACAGTGGAGCCGTGGCCCCAGATTTTACAAATACGCTGCATGCCCTGTTTGACACTCCTGTCCGTTGGAGGCGCGTATACCTGAGGGAATTAAAGCGAAGATTGAGTCTGGAGGAGGGCGCGTTGCTCTGACTAGCAATGAGCGTTTGTTAAATGTCCAGCTTCCTGTGCACTGAGCAGAATTCAATCATCAAAACACAAAAGAAAACCATAGTAAATGGTCTGGGATAGAGTAAACTGGGGAGGTAATTATTATTTTTTTTTTATTAGTAAGCATTTCCTGGAGGTTTATTTATTTTTTGGTCAACAGATTCGTCCTCTCTCCTCATGTAAGCAGTTTCATTGGAACTACACAAAATAAATAGGAAACCTCTAAGTTGGTGTTAGTGTTTTTACTCTTGACGCTTATTGAAATGTGGCCTATTTAAGTGTGTGTGTGTGGTTGGTAAGAGAACAAAACATTTGCAGTCAGAGACACTTGTGAAGCTTGTGGTTGTTTAGCAAGGAGCACACTGTGGGTTGACGTATCACTCCCCGCTAAAGACGTAACCGTTGATGCTGCTGGGTGATCTCAGAGAAGGTTTCTGCTGGCCATCGCTTTGCTTATCACACTGCTAAAGCAACATAATGAGTAAAGCTGCAGCTTCTTCTGCTGGGACAAAACTTTTACCTTACCTAGAATAACATTCTTATCACTTTGAGTAGAAAAGAAATGCAACATTACTGTAAATCCATGAGCTCTTTGTTTAAATGTGCTGTGTGTGTTGTGAACTCTGGCTGCTTTACTCACTCATGCTGTGTTGATGAGTTGCTTCCCTGCTCTGAGGTGCTCCTTGGAAAAACAGACTTCCCTGCTACCGGGAGAATCACATGTTAGGAGAGTTATTTGTTGTGGCGTAATGAGGTTGAGCTGTGGTGGCTTTCTGGTTGTCGTAGAACCAAATGGTTCTCTGTTGAGAGCAACTACATTTGACTCTGGTACCAAACCCTGACGGAGTGAAGGAAACTAATCTGTTGGCATTATCGGTGATCCAATCCAGTATTTGCCTAGAATAGTCCCAAAATAAAAGCCAGATATCCATTGATAAAGTTTGTTTTATTCTATGGATGCAATTAGTTTATCCACATAAACAAAAAAAAAAGAGAGTTCTGCGTCAGAGTTGGTCATAATTAGTTGGTTTTTTTTATCTTGAAACTCAGAAATTATATATATACATATATATAATTGCTTCTAATTTAGGTTTTTACTGTAGGCCACGTCAGGTAGATTGTGGTTATTGTTTATTTTAAGCTCAAAAGTACAGCTATTATTAGTGCAGAATGAAATGAATGAAACATTGCTTGGAATTCAACAGTAAGAGCTGATATGCATCCACAAGGAAACTGTGCTTCGGGAGACCAAAAAAATTAATTTTTTAGCAAATGGGTTCTAGAGTATAAAAATTAGACTTTTTAAAATGGAGACTGCGCCGATCAGATGCAGAACCAGAACCATTACTAACATCATTTTTGGATCAAATATTAGACTGTACCTGCTATGGTTCATTTACTATTCTGTGTGTGTGCCCATCAGATTTTCACCCTTGAGTTTGCAGCTAAATACGCTGCAAACTCAAGCATAATGTACGTGATGGTTTCATAAAATGCATGTAAGCAAATGTTTCGTTGATTTCAGTAGATCTTTGTTTGATTGTCCCGATGATTTTATGCTTCGTTTAAACTTACAGGAAAATCCTGTCTGAGAACAATCTGCCTGTTCGGTTTGGCCTTCTTTGGATATATTTCAGAGAAGAGAGGCAGAGAATACGGCAAATAAAGCTGGTGTTAAGAGAATTAATAACTAAGGATAGGTCTTAGTGCAGCAAGATTCATTACTTTACAGAGTAGGGACAAAGAGCTTCAGCAGACATCAGGAAGGTTAACTGGATTACAGTAAGGTCATTATTTCATGCTCTTAAAGCTTAATCTGTTAGGGATTTGTAAATCTTAGCCGTCAGATTTAAGGTAGAAATATTTATGATCGTAAAATAAACACAGGCATTTACTGCAGCACTAGCAGAGCTCAGTATGCTATCTTTTAAGGAAAGGTAAAGAAAATGTCACAGTCACATAAATCTGACTTAGTTTCACTAAAGTGACGTTGGTGAGATCTCTGGCTCGAATTTCGTCACTGAATGAAGCTGCTTTTCAGAACTTCTCACCAGGTTTTTACGCCCCAAAAAAAGCCATTTAACAGCAGCAGCTTTTCTAAAATAAATTTAGCAGCTCTGCAGTTAGACGCTGATAAGATCATGCTGTAAGCTGTACATTTTCAGCTCGTCTGGTTCACTGCACTCAAAGAAAGCCCTTTGAGTGCAGAATCAAATTGAGACTTTTAGTTTTTTTAATTCCAAATTTTGTTTCATATACACACAAATTGTTCTACCTCGGAACTGAATGCGGAAATTTTAAAATACATTTCGTCTTTGGGACGTTCCTATCACATTTTCTCCAAATCATGGGTACATATATATAATTGCTTCTAATTTAGGTTTTTACTGTAGGCCACGTCAGGTAGATTGTGGTTATTGCTTATTCTAAGCTCAAAAGTACAGCTATACTTCTTTACCTCTTATTTAAATCTATAATTTTGGTGTATAAAAGTCTCCAATTCCAGATTGAGAAATAATTTGGTGCTGGTGAAGGAAGAAGCATAAATCTTCTACTGCAGCACTCCAAAAAATTATAGATTTCTGTGGTGATTTAGTATTTTTGTCCACAGCTTTTAAAGTTTAGAAGCTTCTGAAAGGAAAAGGAGACAGAAGCAGATTCAGTCAGACAGCAATAAAAACATGGAGCTGCAGTTAGACGCAATAAATGATTGAAATAAAAATTAGGCAATATTTTGGGGGGGGGGAACTGATATTGATCTGCAGTGTCTGAGTTGGGTTATCGTTGCTTCTTCTCTTAGCTCCTCAAAAGCAGTAAACCTCATGAAATTGATTTTTAATTTGCTTCCCTCTTTCTAAAGGGAATTTTTCTGTTTTGTTTTGTTTTTGTTAGTCCTGTCTGTTATAGTCTCTAGAGCGTCCGTTGCACTGCTACACAAACTTCAAAGAAAGAACAAAGGATCTTGATCAAATTTCCAGATGAGTTTTACAAAAGTCAACGAATCAAATAGCAGTGGACGGGTGTTTATTTGACTCTTTCATTTTTGCTTGCTTCAGGAAATCCTTTCAAACATAAATGCAAAGCAGGGAAATTACCTAATGTTGAGCTGAGTCAAAAATAATACAGTTAATCAGTGATGGGGCAAATGACTAAACTGTTCTCTAAATATGGAAAAATCAATCAAAAATAGGATCTAAATGCCTACCTTGGTAAAGTTTATACGGTTTTAGCATTAACTGCACCAGATAGATTTTACTCTTTCATAAATCAAATCTGAAGCACTTTGTAAGTTTATCATATCGTTTTAATCTCATACCTATTTATGTGGTTAAAATGCTGTTCTTACATTTTTAAAATCTTTTTACTGAGTTTCCAGGGGAAATGTGAGAGTGATAGATGAGGATTTTTCATCTGCACTGCTACTCAGCTGGTACAGGGGCCTTCATGGTGTACAGAAAAGGACCTGTGACTTGCTGTCATTCTGTATTGAGAAAATAATGAGGCAACTTCTTTTTTGCGGCCACTACGCAGTGTGTCTTCTGAAAACAACTAAATGCTAGAGGTCAACTTAAGCTAACAATCACAAGGACAACTGAACGCAAAAACAACTTATTGAAAGCTTAATGGACAAATGGATTCAGTTTGAACTGAGCTTCTGTGGTGAGAAACAGTCGTTTTGCTATGAAGTCTTTGAAAATCTATAAGAACCAGGCTGTTCTTATAGATGTTCAATTTCGCTGCAAACCAGAGGCTTCCACATACTCAGCGTACACATTCTGTGAGCCGCATGGACGGCTTGCTCGACTACAAATCGGTATGCTTTGTAGTCAAGCATACCGATTGCCGACATTTCTCGTGACAAATTCCTTCGTTTCCCACAATCCGAATTTGTACTATATCAGGTTTGATGAACTGGTTAGGTGCCTCATTTCTTCTTCATCAAGGCAGCCGCTGCACAACTGTTACAGCGACACAAATGGCAGCTGTGTGTCCGTGCTACTGCTTGTGCCGACTCTAAACCTCTTTAATTGTGTGTCGCAGACTAAACAGTTAAAAATATGAACACAGTTTCCTGCTTAAGTGGTCATAAAAACTAACATTTGTGTGGATATCTGCTGTGAGTCTATTTTAAGTCTACCTCAAGTACACACGGGCCTCCGCAGAGTGAAGTACGCCCAAGTATGTGGGAGCCTTAAGATGTCAACTTAACAAATGAGTTCTGCTTTAATTAGAACCAACAAAAATTGCTTGAGGGTAACAGCAGGACAAAGAAACAATGCATGACTTTTTCATTTCATGAGGCGTTTCTCTAATATTTAACACATTCTTTACGTTTTTTAGAAAAAGCCAGTTGTAACAACTAGGGTTGTTGTAAACTAATATTTTAGTAATCGAGTAATCTATCAATTATTCTTACGATTAATCGGGTAATCGGATAAAAAAAAGATAAAATAAAACATTGGTAAATCTAACATAACAGCAGTATTACTATCGCATATCAACATAAGTCCAATTTTTCACATTTGAGCTTCTGTAACAGTTACTTTTCTGTAGTTTAGAAAATTAACCTGTAACAATAATAGCTAACTTTAACTTGAAGAAAAGTTATAC